>JAADXQ010000329.1:0-15106 GCA_023337915.1 Pythium angustatum | reverse complement strand
TCTCTCTCGACTATCCAGAAGACAGGACGCACATGACGGTGTGGACGCTGGAGAAGGGCCGACTTGATCCACTCGCCGTTGGGATTCTCGTCGCTCTGGACCGACCGCGCGATCGCGTCCGGGGCGACGAGCTCGCCTACGCCAAATCCTGGCTCTTGCTGAAGTCGGAAGCGTCCAAAGACCAGCAGCAGCGGAACGTCCGCGTCCTGTTCGTCACTCGCGCGAGGGGCATCGACCAACGCGTTGGAAACGTTGGCCGGGTTGGTAGTGTTGGCGTCGTTGGCGTCGTGCTCGTTGGCGTCGTGCTCGTTGGCGTCGTGCCAGTGGACGTCCAAGTAGAGCGGCGCGCCGCAGAACGACCGCGTGACGTGGTCCGGACAGCAGTGTGGGAAGCAGCGCAGGATCTTGGAGCCTTTCGTGCGGTTCGTGCTGTGGATCCATAGATACAGGACGGGTTCAGTGACCACGACGTCGAAAGGCGATACCAAACCAACGTTGGGCAACGAGATCTGCCCAACAAAAGATCGCCAACCAACGGACCACCAACGTTGGCGCCACCAACAAAGTCGTACGTGCGTACCGTTGGTAGTTGGCGCGGAAGAGCTCGGCGTGGGCGCAATTGTGGCGCACGAAGTCGCACGTGAAGCCCATCGCGCTCGACCAGCGAGAAGAGGAGGCGGAGGAGGAGCGGAGTGGAGGGGGGTGGAGGGCACTCTACAGCGGAAGCGTTCTCTCGCCGCGGAGGAAAGGAAGGGGCTCACTCGAGAAGTGAAGGCGTTGTTGCGAGAGGCCTCGAAGTAGAAGGTCTGGCTTGGGACAATTCGGATCATGCGAACGACCGCGGCGACCGTTTCAAGCACGGCGCGAAAGTTGGAACCATGGACCACGCGGGTCGCGTGGGTCCCAAGAGACGGCGGATCTCTCATGAAGAACCCACCCGTTTGCGTACACCATACCCCACGGTTTTCGACGGGTGGGTGACAGACACGACCCGTTCGTAGTGGGTACGGTACGATGTCACATTACCGAGGGGGACGTTCTCTCGTTCTCAGAATCAACGACGGAAACTTATGGTGGGGTTTTCTTTTCCTTTTCTTTGCAGTCACGGCCCGAGACCTTTTTTTCGAACCGCCCGGACTATAATAGTGAGCCACACACTTTGATTAAAAGCGCAGTGTCGACCGCTCTTTTCCCACGACGCCAACACGCGAACACGCCAACAATCTGTCCATGCGTCGGCCCTCGACGCTGATGTTCGCGTTTCCAACCGGCCCAGACCTAGGCAGCGCGATGGAATTTCGAGGGCGTTGTGATAGGAACCGGTTCGTAACTCTTCATTGACACAAAGAAACGTGCCCTCTGCCCCACTTATGTCCAGCCAGACGTGTCGTCGCGGATTGCGAATTCCACACTTTTTGTAATCATGACGGCCGTGATGAAAAATGCGACTAAGTACGATGCGACACGGCGCGCTCCTCCGCTCCTCCGCTCTCGGCTCTCCGCTCCTCCACGAAGACCACCATGCCATGTCACCACCACCACCGCCGCTGCCACTACCTCGGTCGTCGCGAGAGGAAACCAAGCGTCCACCGCCAGCGTCGTTGCGTGGGTCGTCCACCTGAGTCAATTCGTGTCACGGCATCCTGGCGTTGACGACGTGACCCCTTTTCCGCGACTGGCTAAAGCGCATCCTCCCACGCTCCCAACCCCCGCATGTCGAGCCGACGACGGCAACGCACAACCAAGCAAGTCGTGGTGCGTGAGGACGGAGACCACGGTACTGTCTTCTACTGGATGAGCGAGGAGCTACATTGTACGACCGTGTTGGGTCCGGCGTGCCGACGACCACCACTCGGCTCTGTCAGGCGTGGATCTCAGACGCAGGAGAGGCCTCCTCGCTCGCTCCTATTAATACCGCTAGGAGATCGCCATCGTTTTGTACCAAATCGCAGGTCGCGCCCCACGCTTCGTGTCGTCGCGGTACTGTACGTGTCGTGACACACTGAGTATGATCCACGTCGGGACGATCCGGTCCTCAGTATCTCTCTGTTGTTGACGGCCGTCGTCGGTCAGGCGACACGCACGTGTGTTGACTGCATGTCTCTTCGCGACGACGCCGAGCGCTCGTGGCACTGTACGTGACAGGACCAACCAACCGACATGGATAGAAGAGAGCCGAGCCGATGAGTCCGTGGGAGGGATTGTCACTCGCGCGAGGGGGAAACGGCCAATCCAAGAAACACAAACAGCCAGGCACGTTCGTCAGACGAAGTACGTGCACGTCAACTCGTGCATAGACGAGACGAAAGTGCAACCGTCTCAGTTGCTGCGAGTTCACGTACAGTAATACTCTGCGGTTAACGGTCGTCCTACTGTCGCTATGCTATCTTGAGACGACTACGGACGACCCGACCCTTTCGTAGTGGAGCTCGGCACGCCAGCGCGGCGTCCACGCGGCCACACGTCGCAGGCGCTGGGCACAACTCTCGGTCTCCTCAACGACCGTCCCGTCGACGTCTGCAACGACGGTGCCGCGCTCGAGCGTCACGACTGCCACGCCTGTTGTCGATGCCACCGTCATGTCAGGCACTTCGAGCCGCACGCAAAACGCAGCGTCGCGTTCACGGACGCTGTTGCTGACACGACCACGCGCATGAATGCGCCACACAAACCAGCGGACGATCAATGCGCCTGTGACGATGCAGCGACGCGCCGCGTAGTCGCCGACGCGCCAGTCGTTTGCAAATGGCGTCGCGAGCGTCGCGTCGCCGTTCGGGAGCGTTGCGGCCCAGCGCGGACGGCCGTCGAGCACCAGTGTCATGCCTGTCGATGGCAGAGCGGCTGGTAGCGATGAGCGGCTGATATCAGTGCCAGCGGCCGAGGAGAGCGTCACGGTCGGAGGCTGCCCTGGTGCCGTGGCCGCTTCGTGCGCGACGATCGACAGACATGCGAGTTGCTGGTAGAACCATGTCACGAACGGCAGTGACAGTGTCTCGTGTGGCACCCATGGCGTCGCTGATGGCCGATCCAGTGGCCATAGACGGACGCGTGCGAGCGGACAGTACCACCACGCGAGCGTCGGTCGCGGCAGTCGCGGCGGCCACCGCTGGATCTTGTGCTGCGTGACACTCGTTTGTCGCACGCTGGCGACAAACGACCGGAAGCTCAGCAACGCAGGCTCTTGCGCCTCGTCGTCGAGGTCGATGTCACTGCCACTGTCACTGCCACGACCACTACTGCTGTGGACCGCACGTGCCAGCGCCTCGACCGACTGCCACACGGAGCGAGTCGAGAGGAACGCGTCGACGTGAGCATGCAATGTCACGAGCCAGTTGCAATGGGCACTCCACAACAGCGAGCGACTGGTTGTGACGTGCGGCGCCGCGGCGAGCAGCGTACGGTGCCAAGCGGCACGGACGTCGCTGTCCGTTGCGAGCCATAACGCGAGCTCGACAACGATGCCAGTCACGCTGGCCGACGGCAGTGGCCGTGACAGTGGCCGTGGCAGTGGCTGTGACAGCCACGGGGCACTGCCATGGCCGACGGGGGCGTACATCGCGTGACGAGGCATCGCGGTGTCACGGGCGAGCGCCATGACAAACGCGTGATCAAACGACGCGAGGCAGCGCGTCCGCTGCTGGTCGTGAGGCACAGCGTTGGCGGCCGAGAGGAGCACGGCGAGGTCACTTGGTCGTGGTGCATGGACCAGCGGAGCGTGGGGGACCACGAGCGATGGCAGTGGCGGGCTGTCGATGGTGTGGCGTGAGTACTCTGCTGGACGTGGCGGACTCGGAGGCGGAGCGGAGCGTCCGTCCTCTTTCTCCTCCTCTATTGCTGCCACGCGTGTGGCACGACGGAACGAGACGAGGCGGAACGGCGGTGACTGCGTCGTGGTCACGACCTCGAGTGACTGGGTCGTACTGGTGGCACGGACGACAAAGACCACGACTTCGAGCACGTGGTCAGTGCGGCGTGACGTCGTGGCAGCGGAGCTCCCCCAGTTGTAGTGCCACCGCGCACTGCGATTGATTTCAAAGAGCCATGCGTTCTGAGGAGGAGAGGAGAGGAGATTAGTCGAGAGGAGAGGAGAGGAGGAGGAGAGGAGGAGGAGATCCACCGTACCTGATGCGCCGACGCGCGCAGCCAGCTTTCGATCCACTCGCCGGCCGGGTTTTCGTCCGACTGGAGCGACGAGAGCACCACGTGCGGTGCGAGCTGCGTCCCCCGCGCGAGCGAGCGCTGGTGGAGCGGACGGAAGCGAGCGAACACGACCACGTCGTCGTCTGCGTGTGGCTGGAGGACGCGACCGACCGTGTCAGTCGCAGTAGCGGAGGAGGAGGCGGCGGAGGAGGAGGACGTGTGCGTGTCAAAGTCGACTTGGACATGGAGCGATGCACCGCAGTAACTCCGTCGTGAGTGGCCGTGGCAGCAGTGCGGGAAGCACCTACAGAGGAGCGGAGAGGAGAGAGAGAGAGAGCGACGTGAGGAGAGAGGCGGAGAGAGGAGGAGGAGGCGCTCTGTCTTGGCGTTCACACCGTAAGATCTACACCCCACAACCCACAAAAACTCGTCAGAGACGAGAACGAGCGCCTCCTCTGTTTGCCACCAACAAGCCCACGCACCTTGTTGTGGCGCGTCCGGTTGACACTGCCTCAATCAATAGAGAGGACGGCCGTTAGTCCACTTTAGGATCTCCAAAGCCACCCGTGTCGCCCACGTACCGCTGGTACGTCGCGTGGAAGAGCGTGGCGTCGTGGCAGTGGCAGTCGCGCCGCGTGAAGCTGCACGTGAACGTGCCCAACATTTCGTCGCGTGCGCTTGCCTCGGCGGAGCGGACGTGCTTCCTCAAGTGTGTGTGCTCCACCGAAGTGTCCGGGGGACAGAACGGAGGAGGGGAGGAGGAGGAGGAAATCGTCCGCCTCCAGCACGCGTCGATCCCCTAACCGAGCGACCGAGGACTCTAACCTGTTCGTCCCTCAACCTCCCTCCTCACGAGGGGTCGTCACGAGGGATCCTCAGTGAGGTCCTCTCAGTGAGGGGGTGAGACAGCGGGCGACCGCAGCCGGCCGCTTCAAGGTCACACGACAGCTGAACGTGTATGATCGCACATCGTCTCGCTGGCACAACGGCTGAGGCATGCCACACGCCAGTGCCACTGGCCAGTGCCACGGGCCAGTGCCACTGGGATGGAGCCGGGAGTAATCGTCTTGCTGACGTACAGTAACGCGCATCTCTCGTTTTTTTCTCAAATTCAGGACCCGGCGGCTGCGCATCGGTCTACTTATCTGTCTGTCTGTCTTGGTGGGGCAACCAATCGACGCCACGGCCGTGTGTCTGTCTGTCTGTCTACTGTATCCGGTGGCACAGTCAGCTGCCCACTGTACATGTACACGTATGAATTACTGCCGTCCAGCTGCCGCACCTGGTCCAGTTCTCGGTACAGTACCCGAATCGGTTAGGCGCGTGCCGTCCGCTCTCCCTCTCTTCCTCCCTTCCCAACGTCCATCGGCCTGTTTACAGCAGATCAGTACGAATTCCCAACTGGTTTCCTTTCACTGACGTACCCGTACGACAGACCTCCCGTAAGAATACCAGTGCTGCACATCTGTACCTAAGCATTCCGTCTCACGAGACAGTGCACCACCACATGGGACGTCGAAGGATGGGAAGAGAGAAGAGAGAACGCCGCGCAGTCATCCACCTGCTTCAGTTCCTACGAATAACTGAACCATTGATTAGACGAGACGGAGCCGCCCGACGTTCCCCTCTTTTCTACGACCTCTCACTTCAACATGCCGTCATAACCGTACATTAGACTTAGGACGGTCTCACTTGCTGGACTAGTACTGGTTTATACCATCATCACGGACCGTGGCGCCGGCCGTTTACGGGCGACGGCTGCATGACAAAGAACGCCGTCGTGGTCGTCGCGTCACTGTCGGCGCTGCTGCTGCCGTCCACGAACGTGTGGTCCTCGTCGACGGTCTGGGTCTGCGTCTGGGTCGTCGCCGTTGCCGTGGCCGTGGCCGTGGCCGTCTGCGTGGTCGTCGTTGCCGTCGTTGCCGTGGCCACGGCATCGCCCTCTCGTCCGCTGTGCGTGTGCACGAGACTGCGCTGGCTGCCGCTGATCGAGCGAGTGGCTGTGCTGGCCGTAGACGATCGATGTCGGTGGCTCGGCGGCCGCGTCGCCATCGACCGCAATGCGTCGCGGACCACCCGCATGCTCGGCCGCCGCTCCGGTCGCAGTTGCAGACACTGGAGAATCAGATCCCCCATGCTTGAGGGACACGACGACGCCAACTCGGCGTGGACGGCCGCACCGTCGGCGAGTCGTCGCAGTAGTGCCAGCTCGCGCTTCTCTTCGCTCGCGCTCATGGCCGCACCCGTCGGTGGCGGCGAGGGCAATGCCACGGCCACGTCGTGTTCGTCGTCGTGGTCGTCGTACGTCTTCTGCTGCTTGGTGCCGCCACTTGCCGTGGCATCCGAGGCCAAGACGAGATGGTGCGGATGCGGTCCGCCCAATAGACTGTCGTGGTGCGACGGCATGCTGGAGAACCGCACGAGCTCCGCGTCCTGTGGACGACGCACGGGTGCCACGGGACCGTCGTTGGAGGCAGCCTCGTCGTCGGCCGACTCGTCGTCGTCCATCGAATCGTCCTCGGTGTCCATGCGCGCGAACGGCATTTCGAATGCGTCGAGCTCCAGTAGGAGCACACCGAACGCATACACGTCCGCGGCCGTGGTAGACGTCGTGGCAGTTGTGGCAGTTGTGGCCGTCGTGGCATTCGTGGTCGTGCCATGATGCCGCCGTCGTCCGCGCAAGTGACACCGCACTACCTCGGGTGCCATCCAGCGCCCCGCGTCCAGTAGAAACGCAGTGTCGACGCTCGGCGGTGGCACGTCACGGTCGCGTGCCGCTGCCACCGCGACGGCGCGCGCCACGGCTTCTGCCAGCGCGCGGTCGTCGTGGTCGTCAATGTCGTCGTGGTCTACAACGCCGTCCATTCCTCCCCCACCGTTTGCCGCCCCGACAAACACGTGCCGTCCAAACCCCGTGAGCTTGGCGTTGCAGTCGTCGTCCAACAACACGTTGCGCGACCGCACATCGTTGTGGACGACGCCGCAGCCGTGGAGAAACGCCAGGGCGTCGGCGATCTGCAATGCCACGCGCAGGGAGAAGCCTAGACCGACCCCGTCGCCTCCACCGAGTCCGCTGGTGCCACGCCACCGTGACGGCGGGGCCGGTGGCTGCGTGAGCTCGAGGTAGCCGCGCAAGTCGCCGTTCGCCATGTCTTCGATCGCGACCTGGACGTCGGTCGGTGCGTTCATCCACGTGACCCCGACGAGCCGGACGATCTGAGCGTGCCGCAGCGACCGCAACAACTGGACTTCGCGGATGAGCGACGCGACGGCCGCGACCGAGCCGTCGCCGTCGCCAATGCGGTGTCGATGGGCCGACGGCTGGAGCGCTTTGAGGAACACGGGCTGGGCCGCGACACGCGCGAGCCAGAGCACCGAGTACTGGCCCGAGCCAATGACCTGTCGATCGCGCACGAGGTCCCACGGGATCCGCAGTCGCAAGACGTCTTCGTCGTCCCAGAACGACCACATCTGGAGCGCACGCCACTCGGCGTCGGTCATCTCGCGGTCGGCCGTGAGCTCGGTCGGCCACGCGCCGTCCGTGTCCATGAGCCGTCGTGTCTTGGTGTCCCGACGACGACGGCTGCGGCGCATCGCCAGCGACGACAGGGTCACGATCACGAGCGCGGTGCCGATGGTCGCTGCGATGATGTAGAGATTCCGGTTCACACGCGCTCGTGCGGCGGCCATGGCCGCTTCGTCGTGGTCGTTAGCGTCGGTCGTCGTGTTCTCGGGCACGCAGACGACGTAGCCAAACGAAAACGTTGTGGGTACTGCGTTCGCACTGCAGTTGGTCGACTGGAACACGGTCGCGTCAACGTCGAAACGGCGGAGACCGTGGAGAAACGCCACGTGGGCCGACGAGAGCGACGCGACGGCGCCCGACGGGATCGGATTGCCACGGAGATCCCTATCATCACAGCGATACACAGCAGACGTGAGGATTAACAACCGACAGCCACGCTCTCTCGACCAACCCACAGGGAGGGACCTACAGTTCCTCAAGCGACGTGAGCTGAAAGAGCGCGTCCGGGAGCGTCGTGAGGCGGTTGTTTGAGACGTTGAGGACACGGAGCGTTGCCGGCAGCGCCGCGATCGCGTCGGCCACGAGTGCGTTGCCGCTCACGTCGAGCGTCTGGAGCTTCGTGAGCGTTCGTACGACGGTCAGCGACGCGAGACCGCAGTGCGAGACGTTGAGCGAGCGCAGCGACGTCGCGAGCGTCGGTGGCAGCGTCAGCGACAGCGGATTCCCGTTGTACGCCACGTTTCTAATACATGTAGACAGTGAGTCCGTCAGCACAGCGTCGTTTAGATCCATGCGCCATGTAGCAGACGTACAAGTGTTGCAGCGACAGCGGCAGCGTGGCGGCATCAACGGCCACGAGGGCGTTTGACGCGAGGGACCTAACCACATACACACATTAGTCTCTTGTTTAGTCTCGACGGACCAGACCCAACCAACGAGACGAGCTCCGACGTACAGGGATGTGAGCTGCAGTAGCATCATGACAGCGTCGGGCACGCGCGAGCGGTTCGTGGCCGACAGATCGAGTGACACAAGGTACGAGAAGCGTGCGAGCGCCGTGTCGATCTCCATATCGGTACTCGAGAGCGTGTTCGAGGAGACGTCCCTACGACCACATCGCGTTAGTCTCAACGGGGGACAGAAACGCGACTATCCGACAACCACGTACAGTGCTGTGAGCTGGCTCGTCGCGACCGAGACAACGTCGCGAAAGGCGGTGAGTCCTGAAGCCGCGAGCCGCAGGTCGCGGACGGACGGTGGCAAGACGCGTGCGAGGTCCGAGAGATTCATCGCGGGATTGTACGAGACGTCGAGCACGACTAACTCGGTGAGCGAGGCCACGCGATCGGGCACTCGGCGTAGCCCACAGTCGCGTAGGGATCTAACATAGACCGACACAATGATAGAGCGCGTTAGACCGGAGAAGACACGAGATGATCGATCGAACCAGACAAGTGCGTACAGCGTCCGGAGCTCCAACGAGATGTTGGCGGTCGCGTTCTCGGCGAGCGCGTTGCCGTCCAGAGACCTAATAGCCAGAGAGGACGGTGAGACCCATGCGTGTGAGTGGACTCGTGTTGCAGGCTTCGCAACACGGCAGGAGTGTAAGGGGAACGGGTCCGTACAGGTGACGCAGCGCGTTCAGTGTGGCAAACGACGCCGGGAGCTGCGTGAGACCCGCGTGGCGCAAGGACCTAAGGCAATTTAATACAACAGAGAGTAAGAGTTAGACCCCCGAGGACTATCTCGGAGTGGAGGTTGGGTTAGGACCTACAGCGATCGAAGAGAGGTGGGTAAGCGCTCAAGCTTTGTCAGATCGTCGAGGGGATTGCTATCCAGCGACCTAGGACGAGACTCCAATACGTTAGACCACACATTCTGAACGAGTCACTAGAGTTGGTTAGGCGGGTGGGAACTCACAGGTTCTCGAGGTTGTTGAGCGGTGGCCACCAGTTTAGACCCACGTCGTTTAGAGATCTAACGAGGAGTAAAACGAGTCAGGAAATGAGTCTAAGAGGAGAGGTAGCAGAGAGCCACTCACAAGTTCCGGAGCTGGGGCATCGTCGGGAGGGTCTTCCAGTCGGACACGTTGACTCGCGTCAACGCACTACAATAGACCATCAGGTTCAGTGTGCGGTTAGACATTGGACTGCTTGTATGTGGGAGTGGACACGGGAGCAGTCGGTCGTACAGCGTCTGAAGCGATGAGAAACTCGAGCGAGTGGCATCAGAGAGGGCGAGAGGCATGAGCGGCACCGCTCGTGGCCCCGAGATCGACCTGCAGTTGGAAAGCCATTCGTTAGACCTCCTCTTCTCTTTCCGACGTCACGAAGTCTAAACTGGTTAGACGCACAAGTGGACGACGGACGACTGTAGAGTGAGCTGCTCATCTATCCGTTGGACGCCTTCGTGGACGACGACGACGGACACGTTGTCTGCGCTGGACGCGGACGATGCCACGGCGATCGCGGCGCAGCCATTGGGCTGGTCGTCCATCCACTGCACCGACCACGAGGTGGCCTCGGCTACGGTCGGGACGCAGTCCACGGCGCACGACGCCGGTGTTCGGTTGCGATAGACGCAAAGCGCGTGAGCTCCTCCTTCTGCACCACACGCAGCGTTACACGACTGCGTCGACAGCACGTCGACGCGGTTAGACGTAGAGCACGCGATCGATTTCGACGACGACGACGACGACGTCGCCCGTGTGGATGGGACGATCAGCGCGAGCGGAAGCAACAGCAGCAGCGCATGTCTCCGCCGCGGGACGCCACGCGGCTCGGGCAGCGGTCGGCGCATGGCAGTGGAGACACGAACACGGAGGAGTCTACGCGGAGAGTGGGGGCGTAACGAGTGCGGCACGTAGACCCAACGAGCCGCGGGGCAATGGCCGTGTCGAAGTGGGGCGGTCTAACCTTCTCCTTGAGTTGTTGGCGACTTGGGACGCTTGATCGAGTCCCTCGCGTAAGTGACCTTGGATGCCGACGTGCCAACAAGAGGAGGTCACTGGCATGACCTGCACGACTGAACTGACCTACCCCTCTTTCCAGCGTCCATATTACATGAAAGCGGTGTGCGGGACTCGGTGGAGAGCGAGAATCACCGAATCTTGCATCGTGTTGTGGAATGAGGCGTCTCACCACTGCACATGGATACACTGTGCATAGAGCGGGGCGACTGGCCACACCAGCTTCCGATCCGCACGACAGTCACATGAGCCGACACGTGTAAAGCTGTTCAGACCCACGTGTCTTGATGACCCCTGAATATGGCGGCGTGGTTAGACCACTTGACAGGTGGCTTGGTGCCGTCGGGATCCCAGAGCCTACAACGAAGCGCCATTGGGACGCAGACAGAGAACTGGACCTACGCCTCCGCTTTGTGTACAGTATGATCAATGTACTCGAGCGCCAAAAACATTCTCAGCACTTCTGAATCACCCCACACGATGTGAGTCACAATACGAGAGTAGGCAGGTGGAGGCGCATCATACTGTCGCGCGATCGGCGGGAGCAACGTTCCTCCCAGCAACCCGGTCCTTGGTGGCGAGAACTCGCGTACGGACACATCCAGTGAGTCGAAAAGGGACCGTCTATGTGCAGATGGACATTTCACCTAGGTTAGTAATGGACGCAACAGTCGACTGTACTGTCAGTACATGTCCACGCAACCAATTCAACCAATTCATGGACTCTGCAGAGTCTGCAGGCATGACCGGCAGCAGCTCCATCCAGGTCTTTCCACAGTCGGTACTAGTAATGGTGGCTGATGCTATACAAGGATTCCGTTGGCACGCGTGGCTGCGTCATTATCGTCACGATGTCGTCACGATAAAGACGCAGCCACGCGTGCCAACGGAATCCCTATACAGCATCAACCACCATTACCGGGCGCTACTCTAGGGTTATGCCCGATCTCCTACTATCATTTAGTACTAACATTTAGTACAACTTCGTGCTGTGGTCTATCCTGAGGCTTTCTCTCGACTCGGAGTCGTGAGCGCAAAGGCCAAGATGGAAGTACCGTGGTCATATCGCTAACGGAGCTACAGTACAGTAGCTCATCGATGGCGTCTCTTCCGTTCCAGTGTCATTACACTGTACGTTGAGGTTGGATCGTATAACTAGTGAATGTGGAGTGAAGCCATGGATCGGGAGGAAGCGAGACTCACTAGACTGCACACACTAGAGCCCAGTCGCAAGAAACCGACATGACCGAAATCAGCAGTGCATTCATGTACCAAAACAACGAGATTGGGTGAGGTCTGGGAACCAACGTAACTTGGGTTACACGCGTAACCCTCTAGGGTGTTGTTGAAGCCCGCGCTCTATTGAGAGCGTTGGAGCCATTCATCCCGACGGCTCCTGTTGCGCGTCGTATCTCCTCGCGGTCGGTAGGGACGCGCCGTCGAGAACGATGTTCCGCTCGTCGCAGTTCGTGCTGGACACGGGGCTGGGCCGCGTGGCGCTCGGCGCCTTCGGTCTCGGCTTTACCATGGCACTGCACGTGGCACTGCTAGGCGTCTATCTCTTCAGCCTCGCGACGGCACCCGACGAAGTCACCGACCACTGGCACTGCCTTGGGCTCTGGAGCGTCTACATGGTCGCGCTCTGCTTCTTCCATCTTGCCGAGTTCATGCTCACGGCCTCGTTCAAGCCACAGGACGTATCCTACGAATGTGCGTATCATATCGCTACATCACTGCGCCGCTCCTCTGCGTATCGCGGCACTAATGTACTGTTGTCCTCTAGCGTTTCTGCTCAACCATAGCAAGGAGTACCACGTCGCGCTGGTCGTGAGCTGGGCCGAGTTCTGGCTCGAGGCGTTGCTTGCGCCGGCATGGAAGGCGCGTCATCCGTACGTGCTGCTGGTGGGGCTCGTCCTCGTGGTCGTGGGTCAGAGTGGGCGTATTGCCGCAATGTGGACGGCGGCGTCCAACTTCTCGCATCGCATCGAGCACATCAAGCGCAAGGAGCACGTGCTCGTCACCCATGGCGTCTATCGCTTTGTGCGTCACCCATCGTACATGGGCTGGTTCCTCTGGACCGTCGGCAGCCAGGTGCTACTCGCGAACCCCGTGTGCGCCGTCGGGTACTCGATCGTCTCGTGGGGCTTCTTCAAGGACCGTATCCCGTACGTACAGGTCTATCCACTCCCCATACAATGATTCCTGCCCAATACACTCACACCAATCACTCGATCTGTGCACAGATACGAAGAGCAACTGCTGCTGGACTTTTTCCCAGACAAGTATCCGCAGTACCGGAGTCGGACCTTTAGCGGCGTGCCGTTCGTGCGCTAGTCATACGTCGTCCAGTGCCCCCCCCCTCAGTCGTCGTCTTATTCACTGGCAATACGAATCCCTTTTCTTAGATCCTTCTACACCAATGGAAAG
Organism: Pythium angustatum; assembly: GCA_023337915.1. Lineage (NCBI taxonomy): Eukaryota > Oomycota > Peronosporomycetes > Pythiales > Pythiaceae > Pythium > Pythium angustatum. Next base: position 2,045 of record JAADXQ010000329.1, on the reverse strand, counting down.
AATCGCTGGCTTTTAAATACGAGTACGGCAGTCGCATTTCTCCATCCGCCTTTTGCCGTGTCGACGTCGGCAACTGCTATTGCTTCGTCTTCTTCTTCTTCTTGCTCTTCGACGTTACCCCACTCGTCGACGACACCTCGTCTTCGTCAATCTCTCGTTGTTCGACTTCCTGTGAGCCCACAGGCAGCGGCGGTAGCTCCTCTCTCCCCATGCGCACTAGACAACCAACCCACAACCTACAGCCATTTAGACGCCACGATCTCTCTTCTATCAGCTGGACAGCAACCAGGACGCACCGTAGGCCACGTCCACGAAGCTCACGCTGGCACTTGCAGACCACTCACGGTGCATCCGCTGGAGCCGCCCAACGTCGCCGTATTCGATGTCGGCCACGAGCAAACGCTTGCGCAGGACGTCGCGCTCGTACATGGTGCGCACGTTCTCCGTCCACTCAAGCATGCTTAGCATTGCCGCCAGCGGAGCGCCCGGCTCCTCTCCGCTCCGCTCCGCTTCTTCTTCGATAGACGCCACGTCCATCGACACCTCGTCCACGAGGTCCACGAACTCGTCCGCAAAGACGCGAAGCCGACGCACGGCGTCGAAGAGGTCCTTGATGACGTCGCGCAGGAACGACGCGCTTTTCTCCATCGCTAAAAAGTGCTTTTCCAGCAAGAGCGCTGGTGTGTCCGCCATGAAGTCTAAGACGCCGAGTGGTCTAACTGCTGTGCCTGATGATCGAGAGGAGGCACCATCGTGGGCGGTTAGCAGCGGCACGCGCTTGCCGACGTTCGCCAGTGACGAGAGCACCTGCGTGCCCTCGCGGTCCAGGCGCTCGCATCGCTCGAGCTACGCGCGATTAAGAAGCATTAGACTTGGTGGCCACGGAGGAACTGGCAGTTAGACGCCAATTAGACCCACCTCGGAGAGGAAGAGTTTATGTAGCTTGTAGCACTTCTTGAGCGCCATGGTTCTCGAGACACGATGCTGCAATTGGATGGCTGCATCTTCGACTTCATACCGGTATCTCACCGGTAGTTAGACCTCACCAGGTCCAAACCGTTGCCCTCCCACTCACCGACCAGCATTGCCAGCGGATCATGGGCGACTCGCAGAACTGGTCGTCGTTCGAGGCGGAGACGCCCAAGCCCAAGAAACCAGTGGCCACGCCAACGCCGCAGGAAGCAACCTCCGATGGCACGGTGCTGGGCCTCAAGCCCGTGAACCTGCGCAACTTGCGCAACCGGTTAGTCTTTGGCGGACTCGTAGGCTTCTGTACGGGCGCGACCTTCGGCACGAGTACGTCGGCGGCTTTCCACTGCCACTGCCAATGCAGCTTGTATAAAATTCCCATGCAACTAACGACTCAATCGATCATTTGTGTGTGTTGCCCGACTGCAGTTGACTCGATCAAAGTCTACCAGAAGACCCACAAGCGCGTCTCGCTCGCGGCGATCAACCCCGTCGCGCGCGGTGCGGCCGTGAGTGGCGGTGCCTTCGCTGGGTGCGTCCACAAGCAATGTTACAGGACGATAGTGATGGCTGGAGTGGCTGAACGTCCTTGTCTTTCGATTTCCATAGCTTCTTCCTCGCGTACCAAGGCGTAAAGACTGTGATGGAGGTGCAGCGCGGCCAAGAAGACCTCGTGAACGTCGGCGTCGCGGCGATTGTGGGCGGAGCGCCGTTTCTCTGGTCCAAAGTGCTCCGGCACAACATCCCTTACGCGCTCATGCTCGTGGCGCTCGACCACTTCCATGAGGAGATCAACGAGGCGCGCCGGTAGACGGGCGGTCAGTAATAATGTACTGATTTAGAATTGTTGTCACGACCTCCTGTCAGTGAAACGAGGCCCTGTCAGTACCAAAAACCCTCCCACCACTGTGGCGCCTCGCTTTGCTCGGCACGGGATCTGTAACGGGACTGTACTACGTTAACGTAGTACAGCAACGCCACTTCACGTACACTGTACGGAGAGGAAGAACAATCACACGGATGCGTGTGGTTGACTGAAAATGGGAAACTGTATTCAGAGGAAACCGTCGAGGGAC
>JAADXQ010000328.1:0-15139 GCA_023337915.1 Pythium angustatum | reverse complement strand
GTCTCTTTCCTTTGATTTGGACGTAAGTTCCTTTGATTTGGACGAAAAACACCTGGTTTCTTTGATTTGGCCTGAGAATTTTGATTTGCACCTCTTTCCCTTTGATACACACCCGAATCCCTTTGATCTGGAGCTCCGCTCAAGAACTGCTGGGGTTGAAGTCGGTGTTTGAAGCTCACAGTCGTCAGGCTTTCTGACGCGCAGGGAGGCCGACATCTTCATCATAGACCGCCATAACTTGTCGGCCCTGTACACTACAGTATTACCCAGATCTAAACTGCGGGTCGATGGCTGCGGCAGCATCCATCGCCTCCCACTCTCCACGGCGGTCGCCGTCGCTTGCTGCGCGCGAGCCTCCTCCTTGAACTTGGAGCACTTCAGACACAGAATTCGCTACGCAATAGACCAGCACTGCTTCCAGATTCCGGAGTGTCCTTTCCAACAGTCCGACACGTCCGATTCCCAGTTCCCATTGACGTGGATCGAAGAACACGCCTTCACCAGCATCAGAAATAGTACTAGTACAGTACAGCTCCCTCGTACGGTGCCGTGTTTGTCCAGTTCTGTAGAGCTGCGACCCGTACAGTATGCCAGTAAACGACGTAAGGCACCGCCCGTTACTGATCCGCCCAGCAACACTACCGAGCATGTACTGTGTGGTGGACCTTGTAGTCATAATACGTACAGAGAGCGCAACGGTCCAGCACTCTCTGCTCTCTGCTCGCGCATGATGCGAGTCGCATCACGTCCAGATTCTAGACCAGAAGGGTAGAGTGCCCCGTGGACTTTTACGCCTTCGAACTGCAGCATCGGCTACGGTACTCATACGGTACCAAGGGCGCGTGAGTCCGACTCCATGGCCGACCCCGCACTCAGGTTGAAGCGCACGCTCGTCCTGGCTCTACACGTGTGCTTGATTGACGGGCAAGTTGAAGAACGAAATGGATAGTGGGACATGGACGGCGCAACGCCAGGCGATTATGACTGACATATTCGAACGCTGCCCCGTCTTTCACGCAGAGTTGCTGGCAGTGCCGCCCTGCAGCAGCCCGGGGCTGGGAGTTCGGAACTCCCAGGTTCAGGCTACAGTACCGTACTGTACTGTAGCAGTCACAGGCTGGCACCGGAAAGTCGCGTCCCTGCCTCAGTGGAGAAAGCCAGCACCGGTCCAAAGCCTGAGGGATCGCTCCGGGTGAACGTGTGCTCTCTGGTCTGATTCTGACTTCGAAACATATAGCACCGGTACTGTACTGTAGAGCACGCCCGTACAAGATCGCCCTTTCAGTCCCGTGCACTGTGAATCACATCACAGTTTGTGGTGTATGAGGAATCAGACCGTCGCCACTTGCTTTGGTTCTGTTGCCACGGACGCTCCGCCCACGACCCGCGTTGGCGGTCGAGGGCGAGGACAACGGAGACCATGCGGTCGGCATCCTGCCGTTTGAAGTTGTCTCTACGTGAGCACTCAACGGCAGTGTCTAGCGCATGTACGGTAGCTCCGTGATAGGGCTTGATATGCGCGAATAACAGCGGAATCCGACTGCGTCTGACCGGCGGCCGTCGTTGTTGAAGACACGAAGAGATGACTGTGCGCGGACCGATCATAGTGGAGAAACGATGGCGCCAGCTAGTATCCGCCTGAAACGCTGGCTTCCTTCCGCTTTCGTCAAAGGATGGAAGCATGTAGTGCAGTGCCATTATCACTACAGTACATCACCATGGCGGGTCTTCAACAGGACCAAACACGTCGCCTGCGTGTTTGGTACAGTCCGGTAGAGGAGTGTGCGAGATGTGCCCGTCACGGACCGTCCGTCGGACGGACCCATCCCCCAAGTTCCACCCTTTCCGCCGTCGCACCTTGGCCGGCCACTGGATCCCGTGTTCACTACTAGTAATACTGAACTACACAGTACAGTAATGCCAATCCCGGTGAAAAAAACGAATGCCGGTACAGTTTGTTCGCCAAATAAGCCGCAGTACAAATCTGATAATACTGTTATATGTAATGTTCGTGAAAACATGATCTTCACAAATTGTATCAGTCCTCAGAGCTGAGACTTCATTAACTGTGTTTCACTATATATCAGGGGTGTGGCTTATTTGGCGAACAAACAGTACTGTACAGTACCGAACTGAAAGTGCTTGCATCGGCGTTCGACGCGAAAGCGGACTCGAACTCCCGGCGTTCGTCGTTGAAGCACCACCGCGTTATCAGGTGCAGCACCGGACCAGTGCTCAACGCTCAGATACACTACAGTACTGCCGATCCTGTATGGCATCACCGTCAACGACATGGCGAGTCGATGCCCGTAGAGTCGCGGCACACCGAGTATGGAGAGCTGTAGACCGTAGCTCCTCAGCCACGATGGTAAGAACCCGAGACTAAAGTCTGTCAAGCGTGTTGTGTGGCGCTGCCGGGAGCTACAATCCATTCATTCGCCAATTCACCTCGTTTGAAGCACCGTAAAAAAACCCTTTTCCTTCCGTCATGAAGTTCGCTGCTGCCGTCCTCGCTGCCGTCGCCACCTTCACCACCACGGCCAACGCCGTCGCGTGTCCGCCCGGAGAGACTCTCAAGCTCATCGGTCTCGTGTTCGAGCCGAGCCTTGGGCAGTGCGAGAAGGACTCGGGCTTCAAGTTCGTTCCGCCGTCGGGTGTGCCCACGCAAGAACAAGTCGACCTGATGTGCCTCAGCACGGCTTGTCCCAAGACGATCGCGGCGCTGCAGAAGCTCAACCCGTCGGACTGCGACATTACGTTCTCGAATGGCGTGACGCTCAACATCAAGCAACTGCTCGACACGCTGGTGCCAGCGTGTGGCCGCCGTGCGCAGCTCAACGCCGTGTGCCCGCCAGAGGAGACCAAGAAGCTCCTCCAGCTCGCGTTCGAGGACAGCCTCGAGGAGTGCCAGTACGACTCGGGGTTCGAATTCATTCCGCCGTCGGGTGTGCCCACCCAGGAACAAATCGACAAGATGTGCCTCAGCACGGCCTGTCCCAAGACCATTGCCGCGCTCCAGAAGCTCGAGCCGGCTGACTGCGACCTCACGTTCTCGAACGGCGTGACCCTCAACATCAAGAAGCTCTTGGACGAGCTCGTGCCCTCGTGCGGTCTCTAAGAGGCGGCTGGCTGCTCACGTTCGGTGTTCTTGAAAACGACCGACTTTGTAGTGCGCTTTGGTAGGCGGTTGTCCATGAATGCGTTTAGGTCGGAAACGATATGTGAATGCGTGTGTGTGTAATTGGAGTCTATTGAGCGCAATACGATGTACTCTAATACCTAAAGCTGGCCAGTGGGGTGTCTTATGGCATCCGATAAGTCGGTGAACCATGACGTGTGCGGCCTGGGTCCTCGAGCGACGAATGAGTTTCGCGACGAGGCTGGGTGGAGACGCCGAAGGCGCCTACGAGATCGTAGACGAGGGCGGAGTCAGCGGTGGGGCGGATATGTGAATGCCGTACGTGACGGTTTGTTTCCTGTCTGCTGCCTAGAGTTTTGTGTCCTTTCACTCGTGTGGCTATGCGGCCATGTAGTATCACAGACATGGTGTGAAATCGAAGCTTGTACCACCAGGAATACGTGGATGCCTCGTCGTCGGCGTCGAGCACCCACTACTGTAGTAGCCTCGACGCCTGGGTCCGTGAGTCGAGTGTTGCTCGCGACCGTGCATACCAGTTGGCACTCGTACACGTAGCTAAGTACTAACCCACGCTCACGAAGCCGGCTTTATTTTGTATGTTTTGTTTTGTACGACGAATCAAATGCAGGTGTTCTGTGGCCATCAGAACCACCGTGTATGCCTGAGGATCCTCAGCTATCGTGTTCCTTACTTCCGCAGGCTACCGTGGCTGGGGCCAGCGCTCGCGCAGAGCGCGTCGAACTCGCTCAAGCTCTTGTGGACGTTAAACGCCACGCCGTTGACGAAGAGCTGCACGCAGTCGGCCGGCTCGAGCGCCTTCAGTGCCGCAAGGGTTGCGCCACACGCGTTGCTCGAGCACATGCGCGTGAGCTGCTCACTTGTGGGCTCGTTCGACGGTGAGAAGAACCGGAAGCTCGCGTCGACCTCGCACTGCGGCAAGCTGGGCTCGAACTGGAGCTTGTACATCTTGAGGGTCTCGTCGAACGGGCAGTACGTGGGTCCGCCAGTCGTTTGAGCCGACACAACGACGCTGGCAGTCGTGGCGGCAAGAACAGCGACGGTCGTAAGCTTCATGTCGGCTTGACAGTCAGAGAATAGTAGTGGTAGGTTGGCTGATGTGCTGTGCTGGAGGCAAAAAGCGGAATGCCAGGTCTTGAGGACAGGGAGTGCGTCGGAACGCTATCCCACAAGCAAGTGCACCCACCAAGGTACGGGTTTTCACGGGCGAATGGTCGGCGGGAAGCGGTCAACAGCAAAAGCACCGTGGATAATACAGTTCATCCGTGCGGTACAGTGTGTGAGGGCGCTCTGGTTCGGAGGAGCCGAGGAGGAAGACCGTGCCGACAGGCGCGATCTGAGAATGGAACGCGTCTCGAGCGACCCCGCTTCGGCGTCTACTGTACAGTAGTACAGTACATGTATTTCATGACCCTGCTTCTCTTGGACGTATCCATGGATGTGTACAGTCCATCGCGTTACTCGATGGGTCCGTTTCAAGCGCGAGACTCAACAGCGCAACTTGAAGTTGCTGTCCCGGCGATGATGAAGCCACTCTGAGTGACTACATGCACATAGACAGGACTGGCCGACGAGCTCCAAGTACGGTACCAGCAACTCGTGGAGAAAATGTGCGTCTGTTCTGTTTCTCTACCACGGCACCTACGGCTACGCGGTCGCCTTTCGTCGCGTCACCAGGATCTTGCTGAACCACGATATGTCCGGCGGTAGCCACGTGATCGTTGCGCGGAACGCCTTTGGGGCCTCGTCCCAGTACGCAACTACGCTCTCTAACCGACGTGGCTCGTCGTTGTCGTTGAGGGCACAGCGAGAGACCAGCAGTGTCTCTGCGTCGTCGTCCTTGTAACGATCCAGCACTCGTTCGATGGCCTGGGCAATGAACTGGAAGATCCACCACGACGGTGCGTCCTTCATGAACGCTACGGCCGAGAGATACACAACGCTCTGACCGGGGACACCGCCCTCCTGGTCAATGACGAGCCGACAGGCAAACGGGCCGCCTTCTTCGTCTGGGTCGTGCGCCATCTCCCATACAATCCCGTTGCACGCGATCGTGCGGCCCCACAGTGGCGAGTAACTCTCGACCAGCACACGCTCGTAAACGTCGTGTGGCACGGGCCCCATGAAGTGGTACTGCCAGCGCACGCGCTGGACGGGCGTGGTAGGAATAATACTACCGGTTGGATCGTTCGTCGTAGTGAGTGCTGCTAGTGCATCGTCTGTGACCGACAGCGGCGTTGCCCACGTCGAGTCGGTCTTCCAGTATGTGGGCACGATCAAATCCGAGTCCCACTCGACCGCACCGCGTGGCACGTACGCGAGCGTGGCCTCAACGAGCAGCTGCTTGAGCGCCGTGGCCACGACGTCGTCCACGGTGTGCCACTGCGGCAGTGCCATGAGCGAAGCGTGCGGCATGACGTCGGCGTTGCGGTCGGATCGTGGCACCTCGAGCACGACGCGCATACAGTCGAGCACGACCGTCGGGTCGAGCATCACGAAGTCACGCAGGGGCATAGGGCCATGGTCGAACCATAGAAGCTCGCCGAGATCGTGGAGCGCGTGGAGGATGGCGCGGGCTTCCTGTGGTCCCAACGCCGGTACGCTGGCCTGCAGCTTGTCGAGAAGGTGGACGACTGGGACGATGCTACGGGACGCACGGTCGCTTTTGTGGACCGTCGCGTTCTGGAAGCGGATGGCGTCGAGCACGTGGACGGCGCGTTGGTACGAAGCAGGCATCTCGACGCAACGCGGGCGGTTTCGATCCGCAACGAAGGATTCAAACTGCGTCGTGGTGTCGCGGATAGCCGTCCCGCTATTGCAGCTTACAGGGAACCAGCGGAGTCGAGCTGGCTGGCTCGTGACATCGTCCAACGCTGCGCGTCGCTGGATCTGGCGTTCGAGGAGCTCTGTGACGTGCGTCATCACGTCCTCGATCGGCGCCGCCGCAACGAGATCCGTCTTGGTAAGCACGAGCACAATCCCCGTAGGATTTGTGGACAAGAGTGCGGATACCCACGGGAGGATGTTGGTGTCCACGAAGGCCGCGAGCGACCCGTCGGTATCCGTACCATCATTGGTCACCTTTGCTGCGTTCGATTCGGACGCAGGTGCTGCTGCCGCTGCGGCGGCGGCCAACAGAAGCGCCGGTGCGTCTACGCACACGACGTGGAGCCATCTCGCCGTCGTCAGTACCGACACCAGTCGCTGTGTCGTCGCATCGTCGGCCCCGCCGGTAAAGTCCCAGACGTGGAGCTGGTGCGTCGTCACACGCTGGTGTGTAAACATCCATGGATACCTGTCCAGGCCAAATGCCATGGCGTTCGTCGGCTCGGACGGCGCGTCGTTCGCGCCCGTGAGCGCTTGGACGAGCGACAGTTTGCCACAGGCACGCGCGCCCACGACACAGAGCCGGTGCCGGATCCGTGTCGGCTGGGTCGCTTGCTTCAGACAGTCGACGTACGTCTGCGTCGCCTCGGCACCGCACTCGACGACCTCGATCGGGACGTCGGCGAGCGGCCTGGCGGTGATGCGGTCCAGAGCCCACGACGCGAAGCACACGCAGAGTGCTGAGCTCGCGTCCCAGTTGGCGCCGTGCTCGGCCAGCGCCCGCACCACATTGAAAATGTCGGTTAGACCGCTGGCTGTGGCGTCGACGAGATGGCGCACTGGGGCGGCGAGCGGCCGAGCTGTGTGTATGTGGTACGAAACAAACGACGTCGTCAGTCTTGGGAACGAGCGACGGAGAAATCGCTGTGCGCACCTCGTCGTGACTGTTGATGGTGTTAGTAGTGTTGCTGCCCTTGAGCAGCTCGCGCACACGCGTGGCGTCGCCAGCGAGACACGTCGTGTGGAGCGAGAGATCTGGCCGCGTGTCCGAGGCGGCGCGCTTGGTCGAATGGTGACCCCAGAGAAAGGACATGTGGGAATGGGTTAGTAGTTTAGTGCTATGGCGTCACTGCTCGCTGCGAAAACGACGACTGGGGGTCATGAGAGACTCGCCCACTGGGCGTGGGTACGTTCATACGATCGCCATTTCTGTACCGGTACCGTCATTCCGTAACGCAGGAAGGGATCAAATCCGTGTGGAGACTAGCCATGATGGCATCATGGAGCTGTGGGTTGTACGAAGAAACTACTTGAAGTAAGAGGAGGGAGGGTCGTTCTTGCTATCAGTGCTTTTTTGTGCCTGCACACAGGCCACGACATCCTCTGCTCAACGATACCCCCAAGATTGACTGTACAAGATCCACTTCGAGACCAGCCTGTCGCAGTGCGAGCCCACCACGAGCTTCCAGCTCATCTACCTGCCCAACGACCGAGCGATTGAGCAGCTCACGCGCACGAACGCGAGTGCAGCGTACAGTCACATATCAGACGCTGCCTACCGACTTTCCCTCTGCTTGGCGTTGTGGAGTCCAAGTCACCAGAGAAGAACGAGCAACGCTGGATCCAAGTGAAGAATAAGGCGTGTATTGGCACAAGACTGTTCCTGATTGACTCGACATCGGGGCCACACGTCATAGACAGTCTACGCCGCAAGATTCTGGGCAATCTCCGCGAACGACTCGCCCTGGATCGTCGCGAGCTCGAGCTCCAGCGCCGACGGCTGACGCGAACCGTCGCCGCCTGCGAGCGTGCCAGCGCCCCACGGACTACCGCCATGGACCTCATCCAGATTCGCAAGCAGCGGCGAGCGGTAGCCCAGCGGCACGTAGATCATTCCATGGTGCGCGAGGAACGGCGTGGTCGTAAGCGCCGTCGTCTCCTGTCCGCCGCCGAGCGTGCCGGTGCTGAAGAAGAAGCCGGCGGGTTTGCCCACGAGACCACCGGACGCCCAGAGCCCACCGCAGGCATCGAAGAGGCCCTTCATCTGCGACGGCAGCATGCCGAACCGCGTGGGGAAACCAAAGAGAATGCCATCGGCGTCCTTGAGCACAGTGGGTGTCGCGACGGGGAGATCGGGCTTTGGAGCTGCTCCGATCTTCTTGAGCAGCTCACTGGGCAGCTTCTCGGCGACTTGGTAGAGCTGGGCGTCCACGCCTGGGACACGTGTAGCGCCGGCCTTGATGGCCTCGGCGAGTTTGCCAACGTGGCCGTAGAGCGAGTACGAGATGACGGCGATGCGGGTCATGGCTGTGGAAGATTTTCAAGTGTCGAGGAGCGAGGGTGGCCGTCGTGGGATCTGGCCTTCGAAAAAAGGCAGTGGGAATTGTCAAATCGGATATCCGGCAATATCCGAACTTGAAGCGCACTCCGTTTGCCTCAATAGATTTATCGACAATTGGAATCCACGACCTGTACAAACGCATACTGGTATTGTGAGTGCGATGGTGTCGCTCTCACAACGACCGTCCTCCGCACAGGTTCACACAACGCTATTTCTCTTTTGATTTGGTTTCTTCGCTCAATGAAAGGAATACAAGTACACAACCATGCAGATGTGTGTGCGCTCATCCCCCACACACAGATCAAGCGACCGGAATATCCAAGCTCGAATGACCGCTGCGACCTTTAGTCCGACGAGAGATACACGTGCTCGACGTCGTCGTCTTCGTAACTCGACAGCAATTGGTACCGCAGCTCGTGCTGCGTCTCGCGAATGTGGACACGCTCGTAGACAATCACGGCCGTGACCACGCTCACAAACAGAATCAGACAGAGAATCATTTGGTGGACCCACATCGAGAAGAACCCGACCATGCCAAACTCGCAGTAGGCGTTGATCGCGCGCGAAATGCTCGCTGCCACGGGCTGGCACTGCTGGGTCTCGTGGAAGCCCACGAGGTCGGTCGCAAGGTGCGTGAGGTCGTGGCCGATCGGGTCCAGAAAGTCCGTCTTCATGCGTGCACCTGTCGCGCCGTGGTGCGCCGCATAGTCTTCGAGCTGCTGCTGCAACGCCACGACCAGTGCCGTGCTCTCCTGTACGCTGGTTGCGTACGCGGCGAACGGCTGGGTCGCGTTCGGTGGGCACGTCACGTAATAGTCCGTGGTCGGTGTCGTGTGGAGCAATGTCGCGGTCGAGTTCATTGGCGCGGCGCAGAAATCGGCCGTGAGGATGGTCGACGACAGATAGACGCCAATGAGCGTGTGGGAAATCGGCACGACGCTCAGAATCACAAAGATTGAGAGCCGCAATGGCGAGACCATGGACCAGCCAATCGACGAGATCGAGAGGAAGCTCGCGAGCGCGACCGCGAGGATCGCATAGTTCGTGGTCGACTTGAGCATAAAGTAGCTAAACTCCCAGTTGCGTGCCAGCGTCTCGTAGTTCGTGGGCAGCAAGACGTCGGTGGCATTGTGGAGCTCCTTGGTCACGTGCGTGAGCTGCAGCGCTTTGATCGAGAGCTCAAACGCCGCGGCCGGGAGCTCGCTCTCGTTGAACGAGACCACGAGCCCGTTCGCGAGAAAGCTAATGTCGCCGGTGGCGTTCGCTGCAGCGTGCGTGAACTGCTGGGCCATGGCGAAACGGTCGCTCGTGTTGGTCATGGCTTCGCGCACGACGCCGGCGCTATAGTCCACTTGTGCTTCGCCCAGCAGCCCGCTCAGCGAGCTGATCGCCAGCACCGTGAGCAGGATCACAGCCGCGATCTCCATGGTCGTGTGCGACTCGCGCGACACGCGCACCGCCGATGCTAGATATATAGGACCAATTAGACTTTAGACCTCTTCAAGAGGGAGAGAGGGAGGAGCTGGACTAACTAACACGAAACGTACCGCTTCGGATATGGAGGATCGTGCGGCGCACGACAACGATGCAGAGCAGTACAAAGACGAGCGAGCCGACCGTGAGCGACGCAAACAGTACGTTCTGGAGCAGCGCGGCGTACGCCGGATCATCGGGCGCAAAGGTCGTGGCCGCGTCGCCGCCGCCAAAGCGGTAGAAGCCGTGGAAGAACGCCACGAGCTCGCGCGCGATTTGCTTGTGGTAGTCGGGTGGTAGCAACTGCATCGATCCGGTCGCCATGCGTCTTGAACTCTCTTGTGCGGCTTGCTCGGTCGCTCGTGCGTCCGGTTAGACCAGTCGTTCCGGTTAGACCCTTTAGTCGCGGAGGGAGCGCTTCTTGCAGTTTCTCGCTCGTGTGGGAAGAGAAGAAGCCGAAGAAGCGACCCGTGCGAGCCGCGGGCTGGCTGGTTTCACCTCATTTATAAGGTTTATCGATTTTGTTTTGTCAGAAGTAGGTGCAAATATATTGAAAAGCAAAACAAGGTGATCGCTCATCTTGAAGTGAGGGGATTTCCTGCATTTTGGAGAACGAAAACACATGTACGATTCTTGAAATTTAGTTTTTCTGCTTCGGCCGATCACGATGCGTAGGAAATGCCGTCTTCTTCGTCCTCTTCCTCGTGCTCGTGGATGACAGCGACTGCGGACGGAGAGACTGCGAGCGTGGTCGGGACACGAACCGGTGACGGAGCAGGCGGCGGGTTCGGCGATGGGACAGCTGTAGTGTCCTCCGACTGGCTTCGACGCAGCGCTCGGTCGGCAACAACAGACGTCGGAGGGCTCGGTGGAGACGACAAGCGACGGTACAGGTGCGGGGATCGAGGTGGCATCGTTGCGCTGGTCTTGGGCGGAGATGTGTGTGGAGTAGACGAGCGTCGCGATGGCGGCGACGGTGGCGCTGACGACGACGTGGACGACGTGGACGAATCCGTCCGCTCAAGTCGGCGAGACCACACGGCTTGCACCTGCTCGCTCCATCGAGAGGATCAGTTGGACACGTCTTTGAAATAGTAGAAGGCGCATGAGAGAAACGTACGTGCTTGCCATCCGTGAACTCGACAATACACGGAAGCTTGCTGATGTGAGCCTGGAGAAGCATGGGGACGGAGGATTCCAGGGACTAGTCAACGAGAAGAATTGTGTGAGTTCCATCCCCTTCCAAATGGGTCCACTTGGCGACTTCAAAACCAACCAGATCCGGATACTTCTGGATCGCAATCATGCCGAGCGCGTCCAAGAAGCGCGTGTAGTTCACGCGTCGCTCGCCCTTCTTCTTGGACTTGACAAAAATGAGGTCCACGTCGGTCCGAGTGAAGCTGCCATCCAGCAGCTCTGGACATTCGCGACAGAGCTTGGAGAAGTTGGCATTGTCTGTCAACAGCCAAACAAGAAAGTCACGAAAGTGAGGACTCGCAGTTCGTCATCCGATTTGACAGTGACGCAGCTCACCCATCGTCGTCTCGTTCGCACCCTTGGATCCAGTTCGCCCAAAGCGGCAGTAGTAGTGGAAGACAGCTCGCAGCAGCGTGTGTGGGTCGTTTGGATCCCCTTCGAGGCGAATGGGACTGGGACACGGCACGGGTCGCTCTGGACTCTGACGAGGCTATATACACGGTCCGCAGAAGCCAAGTCTAAATGTCAGTCATCCGCAGACGACCGGGCTGGCGATTCCTGACGTACCGGTGCGTGTGTGTCAATCGCCATCGACGCAGCAGCTACCGCATTGAGAGATGCAGAGCTGAGCCGAGGGGAGCTGTAGACACAGTAATCCGTCAGTCGCCTTGTCGTATCAAAAGAAACCACAACCTGGGCATACAGTGTTGGCCGTCGAGACCGATTCTCGACGTCGTGGTTCAGGTTTTGGCGCACGGTGTCCGCGAGATCGTGGACGACTGTGTCCGTGAGATCGTGAATGTCCAGCTCGAATCGTTTGCGGTACACGCCAGTATACGACCGCACATCGTAGAGTCGCTCGTACACGTCGGTGTGTTGCGGCTGTGGATCACCATCGGTCCGTGTCGGAGTGTCCATGGTTCAACTGTTAGACCTTTTCAGGAGTGGCGACACCCGCGCGGAAGAGAAGATGGCAAGAGACTATCGGTCTGGATAGAAGGCCGTCTTCACGTGAATGAGAGAGTGTCAGTCATGTAGCGATCAGCCGTCTCTTGCTTGGAGGACCTGATGATAGGCTCTGTGCTCACGTCGCATCGCGTGCTCTCGAGACAGCTAATTATGGCGTGCGGGGCAATGGAATGGGTACAGTACTGTGCCCCTTCAAGGTCACTAAACCGAGATCCAAATGTAATGTTTTAGGATGTCACACGTGTGATGTGGAGCTGTACGTAAACACCCACGATGTGCTCGACAAATCAATTCGTTCAAACTAGACCCTTCAACACCGCAATCAGTGTGGCTGGCTAGATTACGGGCAGACATGTACTCATTATAGGAGGTAGCTTTTCCTCGATATTTGCCTTATTTCAGGTGTCAATCACTAAACATGATATATTGAACTCAATCATATCCCGCATCTTATGCTTTATTGCGATATCGTGCTTCAAGCAGCAGGCCACGTACGCAGAGCCTTGCTTGTCGAGTCGTGCTATGCCTCGCCCCCACACGGCCATTCTTCAAAACACCGCTAACGCCATGACCCGCATCGCTGTCATCTCCTACTCGCTCTACGGCCACGTCGGCAAACTCGCCGAGGCCATCAAGGTCGGTGCCAAGCGCGTCCCAGGCGTGGACGCCCAGCTCTACCAAGTCGCCGAGACGCTTCCTCGGGACGTGCTCGAGAAGATGGGCGCGCCACCAAAGCCGGACCTCCCGATTGCCACGCCGGATGTGCTCAAGAACGCCGACGGTATTCTCTTTGGCTTTCCGACGCGATTCGGCATGCTGCCGTCGCAGATGAAGGGTCTCTTCGATGCCTGCGGTGGACTCTGGGCGACCGGCGGTCTTGTCGGCAAACCCGCCGGCTTCTTCTTCAGCACCGGCAGTCTCGGCGGCGGACAGGAGACGACTGCGCTCACGACCACGCCGTTCCTCGCGCACCATGGAATGATCTACGTGCCGCTGGGCTACCGCTCGCCGCTGCTTGGGAGTCTGGATGAGGTTCACGGCGGCAGCCCGTGGGGCGCTGGCACGCTCGCAGGCGGCGACGGTTCGCGTCAGCCGTCGGCGCTGGAGCTCGAGGTCGCCACGATTCAGGGCGAGTCGTTCGCGGAGATTGCCAAGAAGCTGGCCCAGTAGGGGGGCATGCACAAAGTACAGTAATGACAGTAAGATGCGGTCAAGGAAGACCTCGCAGTGTCATGTACTAATACAAAAAACTGTGATTCGAGAGTCCAGGAGTTGCGAGCGAAGTTAGACAAGTCAGATCATTGGAGAGCGAAGGTGCCATACTCCAGACGGTTCTTGCACGTGGTGGCTGAACTGTAGGCCGCCTCCGATTGTGCGCTCACACCTGTAAGTCGAGCTCTCCTGGCTTCGTTGCAGCTTCACGTCAAGAAGACTGTTCGTTGACGTCACTGTAACGAGGGCCAATGTGAGTGTCAAGTGTCACTGGTTAACCTGAGATCTCTGTGACACGCGACAAGAGAACCAACGCACGTCAGCGCTGCTGCCGATGGATACAGTACCTACGCACGTACGAGGGTGCTGTGCACGGAGAGACCGTACTCGATTCTCTCGCGCCGCACGTGGAGACCGCCGCCACAGCTGCAGCAAAGCCCCGCGGCCCTGTGAGCTCGTGCGCTCATTCTCCAATTTGCCGGCTGCTGCTCAAGTCTCGCGCTCCCTCTCTTCACCTCGATGCCGGGTTATGAGCCCAATACCGGACACCGTTCAGCTTCAAACTCTCGACTCGCGACTCAATACTCAAGACAACAAACCAAACCAAACCAAATCAAACCAAACCAACGAGGGCGAGCGACGGCGAGTGTGAGGCGATCCGTCATGGAATCGTCGGGGATCGCGCTGCTCGCGGACCCTCTAAAGCCGCGGGGGGTAAAACGAAGGCGCGTACGAGGCTATACACCCACATACACCCACCTACTGTGGATGGGTGGATGTGGGATGCCCATGACCACGCACTGGGGCTCCTCCGCATGAAAAGAAAAAGCTGAGACCATCAAGGCGAGGAAAAGAGGCGTGGGTCTCGGCCGCCGATGAGGTTCTCGCCGATCAGAGCCGGCACAATCTCCAGCCACAAGGAACAGAGGCGCTATTGTCGGCAGCGTCTAAATCCCTCCTTGTTCAAGCGCACCAAGACTAATCAGCCACTAACCCGCCACTGCAACCTCCTCACGAGCTGCCCACTCATGAGCGGCGTCTAACCTACCTCGCTTCTGTAGGCATCGATCGAGTCTGGTCGTTCCCGACAACGACGACAGGTAGTCTATTCCACTAACGCTCTCTTCTTGCAGCAAGGATAGTCCCTCCGATGGGTGGTGCCTCTTCACGCTTGGTGGGGACTAAACAACCCGAAGCGGCAGTCGTCGCCTTGTGCAACCATCGTCGTGTTGCTGTCAGCAACACGATGCTACCGATCGATCGTGATTGGCTGAAATCAATTGGGTTGAAAATGCTGCTGCGGATGCGTGAGCAGCCCAACAAACCATCAGGTGTCTAGAGATCAGGGTTCGGCAAAACCCAGGATTTAGTGGTTGGCTGGGTGGGTAATGCAAAAAAATAGATTTTCGGTTTTGGGTGCTGGGTTTTACGGGTTGTCCACTAGCCCAATATTTGTGCTGTTAGCCCTCCGCTAAACATGAATAGGGGTACTCAACCCATGCAGGAAGACGCGATTTTTCTCGGAATGCAGGAAGGCGACAAATTTAGTTTTAGCCAATGAGAGACAAGATGGTTTGAGTACCCCATCTGAAGTTTCCTGTTTTCGTGTTGCAGCAACATGCAACATTTTCCAACACGCCGCACTTTGGCGACGTTGTGCGATGGTTTTAGTGAATACAACTATGTGTGTGGCCCTAGAGTCGAATGCAGCACCGAAACATGCGCTATAGCCCACTCCTTCCCTGTACATGGCGCCATCTTGCCGTCCTTATAGGATTTTACGACAGTTCCATTGATGGCGAAAAAATCGGCTCTTGCTGTTTTTCAGAAATCGGTCCTTCCTGCATCGATTTCTCAAGCAGGTGGGACGAATTTTGCCAGCCAATCAGAGCGCGTGAAATATTTCTCGCCTTCCTGCATTTCAGAAATTTTGGCTCTTGCTGCATGGTTTGAGTACCCCTAAT
>JAADXQ010000327.1:0-15176 GCA_023337915.1 Pythium angustatum | reverse complement strand
GAGGAGCCTTACAACGCACTCGTTGACCAGCAACCGTTCCGTGAGATGTGGCGCATCGTGAAGCAGCGCGCGATCTGGCAGCTCATGGCGTTCCACTTCCTCAATTCGTTCTTCCACAAGTTCGGATTCTCGGGATACAGCGCCGTGAAGGAGAACTGGGTCAATGTCGATCCGCTGGGCAGCAATCTCGCAACATGCTTCTCGACGTTCTTGTTCATTGCTGCAAGCGTGCTCATGAAGCTGTACTTTCTGGACGCGAGCTGGCGGCGGCTAATGTTCACGTGTTCCGTACTGACGATCGTCACGAACCTCGCCGTGGGGCTCATCGTCACGTTTGACGTTGTGCGGAACCAGTGGTTCTTTCTCGGTGGTCCGCAACTCACGGTCATCCCCGACGGCATGCGGCACGTGGTCGCAGGCTTCGTGACTGTAGAGATCGCCGAGCACGGCTTCGAAGGCGCGACCTACAGCTTGCTCACAACGGTCCACAACCTCGCATCTCCGATCGCAAGCGTCGTGTACAACGTAGTCGACTCGCACTTTGCTGTCTCGGATGCCGACATTGCAACGGACTCAACCTACGTGCGCTGGCAAGTCGCCACGTGTCTTCTCATCGCTGCTGGCATGCAGGTCGTCGGGCTCGCCACACTGCCGCTGCTACCGGACCAGAAGCTGGAAGCACAGGCGCTCAAGTTCCAGGGAACATCGAGCCGCATCGCCGGCGTTGTGGCTCTTGTCGTGGCGGCGGTCGCGTTGGTGTGGGCCACGACCGTGAACCTACTGGCCATTCACAGCTCCACAGCCTGCCTCCGCATTGCCGGTGGCCGCGGGTGTAGATAGCGAAGCGATGGAATAATAAGGACTAACGTATCGTGGTCGCTTGTACAGAGACAAGTGGATGCTGAAGCCCCGGGCTGACGGGGCGAAGCTAGCAGCTCGCTTCTTAGACGTGATGGCTGGGTCGTGAACTCAGCAGAATGGATACACAATGTGGCATGTTCAGCCAAATATCGCACTGTTCAGCCAATCATCGAGCTGAAACGCCGTTGACGCGCCCTGTGTCACATTTTGTGTTGTTAGCGTGTTTCTGGGATGAACCTCTATCAATATATATTCGGCAATATAGATTCTCTTCAAAACGACCACTCTATTGATTTAAACCTTCATAATATCATACGGGCCAACTCACGAATCGTCGTCCCTTCGTTACGCGGGTCCTGTGGGCACAGAAACCAGACGCTTGCCCCGTCAGCATTTCCGCCGCCCGCCGAAGCAGCATCCCCACGCATTGCGAAGCGATGAGGGCTTTGTGCCACGCACTTCCCGCCATCATCATCACCATATTCCGTGGCGGTGGTGCACCGGCCAATTTAGTTAGACGGATAGACCCATAGCGAACTTCTGGCACTAAATTTAGACGTTTGGTACGACGCATGCCCTCGCATTTTGCGACGACGTCGAACCATTCACACACCACCAGCTCTGTGCGACTCGCACACATTTTCAGCCTGTAGGTACCGATCCGACCAGTAACGACTGGGCCTTTTGAACTGGCTGTCTCTTTGCGGTCTTTTGGTTTGGCCCCTTTCGCAGAGCACACTGCCCATACAAAACCGCAGTCTCCGTCGGAAATTCTCAGCCTCAGGTTTCGCTCCAGGCCACAGCCAACCACTCGTTTGAAACCACCCGCGTGTGAAAACTATCCCTTTTATCTTCCAATCATACGGTTCTGCCGACTCCAAATCTATTTCCATTGGCTGAATATTCGATCATGGCATGCGTCAAACGCCAATAATGTGCGGCTGGTGGCAGGGAATAAAACCGCCCCCCTTTGACGGGCGAGGAGGTCCGTTGCTTTCTTGGCTCGGCTGTGGTGGTGGTGGTCTGTGTGTGTGTGTGGCTCTCTGCGCTTCCTCGCATTTAGGATTTTCCCTCCAGCCGTCCAAGCCGAAGAAACTCCCAACATCACCATGAGCGCCGTCCCTGCCTACAAGCCGCTCGCTACGGCCGACAACAGCGCCGTCATCTCGTTCCTTCAGGATCTGGCCGCTGGTGGTGTCGCCGGTGCCATCTCGAAGACCGCTGTCGCCCCGATCGAGCGTGTCAAGCTCCTCCTCCAGGTGCAGGCCGCCTCGACCCAGATCAAGCCGGAGGACCAGTACAAGGGCATTGTCGACTGCTTCACGCGTGTGTCGAAGGAGCAGGGTGTCGGCTCGTTCTGGCGTGGTAACATGGCCAACGTGATCCGTTACTTCCCGACCCAGGCGCTCAACTTTGCCTTCAAGGACAAGTACAAGCAGCTCTTCCTTGGCGGCGTGAAGAAGGACCAGTTCTGGCGCTTCTTCATGGGCAACCTCGCCTCGGGCGGTGCCGCTGGTGCGACCTCGCTCCTCTTCGTGTACCCGCTTGACTTTGCCCGTACGCGTCTCGCTGCCGATGTCGGCAAGGGCAAGTCGCGCATGTACACTGGTCTTGGTAACTGCATCACGACCATCTACAAGACGGACGGCGCCAAGGGCCTCTACCAGGGCTTCGGTGTCTCGGTCGGTGGTATCATTGTGTACCGTGCCGCTTTCTTCGGTGGTTACGACACGCTTCGTGATGTCATGCTCAAGGACCCTAAGACGGCCCCGGTGTGGCAGAAGTGGCTCGTGGCCCAGGTTGTCACGACCGTCGCTGGTATCATCTCGTACCCGTTCGACACTGTCCGTCGTCGCATGATGATGCAGGCTGGCCGCAAGGACATCCTTTACACGTCGACCCTGGACTGCTACGCCAAGATCCTCAGCAAGGAGGGTCCGGGTGCCTTCTTCAAGGGTGCGGGCTCGAACGTCATCCGTGGTACGGGTGGTGCCATCGTGCTTGTGATGTACGATGAGTTCAAGCGCCTCATCGACCCGAACGCCAAGCCGTCGTCGGAATAAGCGTATCGGTCGCCGAGCGTGTCGTGATGGAGTGACACACAGAAGCTCGTGTGGCCGTGGCTACATTCGGCAGACGTGTGCTGTGTCCAGCACGACTTGACAAGGGCGGAGATCCTATCTCCTATCCAGTTCGATAGACCCAGGTTTTCATGAGCTTTTCGCTACGTGCGTCGTCCGCGTTGCAAGCAGCTAAGGAATCGTTAAAACCATCATCTCATATTTGCGTAGCAATCCCATTGCATTCCTCATCATCCTTTCCTGCAACGTCGCGGTTCGAATAGTACCCCATGAGCATCTAAACTCGCGCGAGTGACCGTCGGGACATCACAACTGTAGTGACCGGAGTTTCCGTTGCTTTCTGTCTGTAGGGTGGTTGAAGTATTTTTGGTGGCATGCATGGGCATCAGCCAAAGGGAAACCCCATATGCGTCGGGCAGTTACTCGCCCCGTCAACGGCGAACGACGCGCGTACGCGGCGCAGTAGTATGCGCCGTGTGGACGGACCGCTTGTGACCGTGGAGCCGCTTGCGATGGACGCGCTCGCGTCACCACCGCCGCCGCCACCACCGCCGCTCCCTCCACTGGGCACCCCACCGGGCTCTCCGCCAGACTCGCCACCCGACTCCCCGCGTACCGACAATGCCCACAACGCACCACTCTGTGCGCTAAGTCCGTCTCGGTCTCGGGGAAAGACCTCGGGCAGCGCTAGCAACTACGCGCTCGACGACAGCACCACACAGACAGCTGCCTCGACTGCGACCGGTGGTACAGCCTGCGCACCCCTCGACGATGGTGACGACGAGTTCCATGACATTGCACTCGACGCTACCATGGGCGTCGTGACCAAATCCATTTTCAAGGAGAAGCGCAGCGGCTTCCTATCGCGGTTGCGCGACGCCTCGTCGTCGATGGTCAAGACCAAGTACGCACCGAGTGACGCGGCCAATCCCTCAGTCGTGCTGCCAGCAAGTGCGCCACCGCCGCCACGACCGCGTGACCTCGTTCCGGAGTTTACGAGAGAAGAAAGCGAGCAAATCCACCGCGCCATGAGTGGAAAACACGAGAATGTGGAGATCGTGTTGGACGAGGACGAGCCAATCGACGTTGCGATTGATCAGACCTCGAGTATGCCGCCACCGGTTCGATCTGCCCAAGCAGAGAGTTATCGTAGAGACACACCGTCTGGTAGACGATCAAATCATGAGAGTGCAACGAGGAAAAATGGCTTTGCGAACGACGATGACGACGATGACAGTGGCGTGGCACCGCAAGTCGTGATCCACTCGACCGAAAGCGAGTCGGAGTCGGGGTTCGCGACGCTCAATCCAGTAATTAACCGCTCCGCTCGTGGGAAGAGAGGGTCCGCGTCTTCAGCGATTACCACGGGTCCGGCGATCGGGGCAAACCCGCCCGTTCTGATCAGTCTGCCCATCGACGAGGAAGCACCGACGTCGAGTGAGCACCTCGTTCTGGTGGTCAACGCGTTAGGCGCGACTGGCCTCACGAAAGTTGAAAAGTTCGGAACGCAATCCACGTTGCTGGAGATGCGGGTGTGCGAGTCGACAGATGATCTTGCCAGTGGCGCCTCGCACCTGTCGTTTCTTCGGACTGCCTTGCACAAGAAAGGCGGAAGCGAGGCTCAGTGGAACCAGCAGTTCACGACCGGGCTACGATCCAAGACAAAGCAAATGCTTCATGTGGCCGTCCGCACGCACAGCAAATTGCTGGTGGGAGAAGCGATGGTGTCCCTTGCGAATGTGAGTGACACGCTCTACGATCAACATTTTCCGATTCATCCGAGATCGAGTGAAGACAGGCGAGAATGCGTGGGCCAAGTTCACCTACAGCTTCGAATTGTGCAAGCAGCGCAGCTAGCTCCGGCTAACTCATCGGGTATTCCTCAAAAATTGAATCGATCCGCCCGACGCTCACCCGGTCCAATTCCGCCAGTTCTACGCAACGGCGCACTGATGTTCAAGGTGCCTTATCACTCCCATTCCTTGATGGGGGCAGCAGCGACCAAGCGTCAGTGGATTGCAGTGTCGGGAGACAGCCATGGAGAGACTGTATGCATCACTTGGTGTGATCCTATCGATACGACCGAGAGAAGCCGACGGCTTGATGTGTGCCTGATCACAGAAGTCCGTGAAGGTGCTCGAACAAAGGCGTTCGAACGTCTTCTCCAAAATGAACCATCATCAGTCGCGAGAGAAAGAGACCGGTGTTTCTCCATAATATCGAAGACGCGAACGCTGGATCTAGTAGCATCAAGCAAGGAGGAGGCACTCATTTGGATTGAAAGCCTCCGTGATTTGGTGTTTGGCAGTGACTCCGAAGACGCTGGTGGTGCTGACCCGTCAGCAAAAACTATTGAGGATTTCCGACATTCCGCGTTGGTCACTCGAGACTCCTCTACTCTGAGCATGATGTCAACGACGGCGAAGAAACAACAACACCAGCAATGGAGATCACAGATCTTCGAATGTGCGCGACGCGAGGAAGTTGATTTCATTGCTTCTTGTCTTCAAGACGGGTGTCCCGTTGATTTGCTTGAGACTGGCACCGGTGACACTCTCTTGATGCTGGCCTGTCGACTGGGCGATGCGCGATTGGTCGAACTTTGCTTACAGTGGCGGGCAAAGAACGACCCCCACCCTGAGTTCGGTGAGACAGCTCTTCAGGTGGCGGTCAACGCCGGTCATGCAGACTGCCTTCAACTCATCCTCAAGACCGCAGCAGAGAGTGAGATGGATTCCGAGATCGTCAGCCATATCGACTCGAACAATGATGCTCCACTTCATGTTGCAGCGAGGAGAGGTGATCTTGCCTGTATGCAGCTTTTACTCCATCATGGCGCGGATATCTGCGTGGTAGAAGAGTTCGGTCGCACGCCTTTGCATTGTGCAGTGCTGAGCGGAAGCTTGGATTGTGTTGCATATCTGCTTGATGTTGGCGGTGACTCAGTATTGAACGCCGGCGACCATGATGGAGACACAGCGCTTCATTACGCCGCGTTGGCCGGTGTGGAGAGCATTGTAAAGCTGCTGCTGGAGAGCGCCGCAGATGTCCAAGCGGCAAATGTTCACGGTGAGTCGGCCCTTGAACTGGCAAGACGCGAGAAGCACGCAGGGAGCGAAAAATTGATTGCTCAATACGATCACGCGAACGTCACTGTGCCGGCCATCCGCAACGAACCAGCGTCTTCGTTGCTGATGCTTCACCAGAAATCTGAGCCGCTCGACAATGACCAAACGACAGATGCGATGGACTACGGAGACGATGAAGAGGAATTTGAAGACCAAGATCCAGAATCGTACATAGAACCAAGCAACAGCCCCGTACGCCGAGGGCCGATCGAACGTGTTCACAGTCATGATCGAGGCTATGACGACGACGCTGAGTACTATTTTCCTCACTCAGCTCGAAGTTCAACGTCGTCTAGCCGCAGCACACAACCAATATCACCCAGCGCTCGGGTGCGAGAGGTACTTGAGACCCACCGTCAGCGGACATCACTCCATCGCTCCGCGCCAGTTCCAACACTTCACTTCCACTCTGCAAGAGATGATCTCCGCTCTCGCTACGCACTTGAACCCGACTACGTGTTACCCACTCGACAGGCCTTCACGGAACGGATAGACCGTGAACAAGAGCGATTTCGAGCGTATCATGACCATCGACATCCTGGCTATGTAGAGTATTATCGTCCTTACGAACGGGAGTCGTTCCCGTATGGCGACGATCGTGGCTATTCGCATTCACCCATTGCATTCCGAAATCGCAGCATGAGTGCACATGGCTATCATGGAGCCCATCCGTACCCGGCAAGAATGGGCGATACCTTTGACCAATGGCGTGACCCTAGCCAGTACTCCCCATTTGCTCGTCAACGGCCGGGCAGTGCAGACTTGACTCTCCAGTACCGACAACATGATGCTTGGCGTGAAGGCTACTCGCACCACACCCAGATCCCAGTCAGCGTTCCGACTCCAGTTCAGTCCGTACCAACTGAGCTATGGGACACGTATTATTCAGATCAAGGGTACCCATACTATGTGAATCGGGTCACTGGCGAATCGCAGTGGGAAAATCCTTACGAGAAGACACCGCTCTCACCACCAATGCCGGTAGCTCCAGTCGCGCCGCACCCAGTAGATGACCCTGCCTCTGCAAATGCTACACCAACTATTCCACCTGATGTCCAGGCTCGGATACGACACGCGGCCGCACGAGAACTGAATCTGCTCGAGGTGCAGCGTGATTCGTCCGATTCTACTCATACCGTAGACATGACACAATCGTCAAACGCGTTGACAATTTCAGTGTCTCAAGTCGAGGAACTGCCAGCCGATTTGCCATCATCATCATGCGAATCGCCGAGCTCAAAGTACGAGTTCCGTACCGGCATGAAGCTCTCGATCGACGTGGCAAGCCCGAAACGGCATGATGGTGAGATGACCTGATCTCCTAAGCGGGTGCCTGCATCGACTAACCCGTATATAAAATGTAGAGAACCGACCGGTTTTTATCGCATCGCCTCGAGCTCGCAGTCCCCGAAAGCAGGCGAACGCTAGAGAAGCAGAAACGCCTGACGCCAGTTTTGAAAAGGTTCGTCGTCCTTCTAAAAGGCTGGACGCATTACACAGCTGATCATCGGTCATTTATCATGTGCTTGACAGTCAACACGTGCATCATCTCCTCGTGGCAAGAGCAAGAACATTCAGTTCATCGAGCTCAAGCGAGCAAACAATCTTGCGATGGCCTTGGCGAGCTTCAAGATCAACGATCGAAATGATCAAATTGTCCAAGCCCTCACGACACTTGATGAACGTATCGTCAACGCCGAGTTGCTAGTCTGTTTGCAACGATTTTTTCCTACCGAAGACGAAGCCGCTCAGTTAAGATCGTACGATGGTCCGATCAAAAGCTTGGGCCCTGCCGAACGATTCTTCTTCCAGCTCTTGCAAGTGCCAGATATCGTCCAGCGGATTGAGTGTTTTCTCTACAAGCTGCAGTTTTCCAGGAACTACCGAAGCGTGTACTCAAAGATCCAGGTTGCCAAACGTGCATGCCGCGACCTGATTGAGAACTACTCGTTTGTTCAAGCGCTGAGCGAGGTGAGTTCACGGTTCTCTTTCCGAACTGACGTCAGTGACACTTCTAACAAACTCAATTTTCCTCAGTTCTTCAAAAAGGTCAACACGAAATCACTGCAAGCATTTAGAAACGACATTCGCATGTTCAGAACGGAATATCTTCCGCGCGTCGATGAGAAACTCCACTCATTCCATGACGATCTTCGCAAGGCCGCCGAGCTTGAACTCCTCGACGTCGAGCTCCAAATCAATCGCCTCGTAACTGGCGCACGCACCGTTCAAGCGTTTGTTGACAAAACGAGCCCACCTAAAGATCAGGACGTTGCGGCACACGACATTCTGCATCGCTTCCATGCCGAGTCTCGGGGCAAGCTCACGGATCTGGAGGGCGAGTACGAAGCGCTCGGGCAATGGGAGATCAAGGTGTTGGATCTCTTCAGTGAGAGCAAAGCAAGCTGCCAGCTCACGTCTATTCTGGAGTGCTTGTGCTCAATGTTAGACAAACCATTATGTAGATAAATACCCTCAATCGATTAGGTTATCAACGCGGCGGACCGTGTATCGGCAACCTGCTTAGTAGTAGCCAGCGCTGCCGCTTGCGCCATTGGAGTAGACCGACATGGTGCCCAGGTTTCCACTCGAGCCCTGGCGCTCCGACGGGTATTCGCGAATGTTGGTCGCGTACCGCTCGTTCTGCTTGGCTTCCTCGGCCCACTGCAAGTGGTCGTACGTGGGCTCGCGCATCTGGATGCGTCGTAGGATCGACTGGTTCTCGGCCGTGATCTTCTGGAGCTCGCGCTTGCGGTACTCTTTGTTGAGGCTGTGGCCGTACGTCGTCGACTGGTTCTTGTTATCGAGCGTCTCGTTCTGCATGATGTGCGACATCTTCTCGAGCAAAATCCGATTCTCGCGCTCGATCTCGGCGTATCGCTCTTCTTTCATCTGCTCCTTCTTGAGGTTCTTGCGCAAATGCTGTGGGCGGTGTGGCTCGCTGTTGTCGATCGAGCTCTTGATCGAGTGGAGCTTCTGGCGATGGATGTCCTGACACTTCTGGTAGTACGCCGAGTCCGTGTGCTTGTTGAGTGTCGGCAGCGCTTTGCGTCCGCGGTCCATGGCGGTCGAGAGGTCGGAAGAAGTTCGAGGTTCGTTTGATGTAGCACGCGACGCGTTGAGCTATCCGGAAGCCGAGCACGGGTCGCAGCGACGAAGAAATCCACGGTGGCTACAGTGCATGGTCACTGGCACCGAGCGCCGACCAGGACCACGGCTGCTTGCTCTCCTCCCTATAAATACGGATCAGATCCCCAATCCAGTGTAGCCATCTTCTCTCGAAAGATCCGAGGGGTACGCTAAGGTACGCGTCCCTTCGTGATCTCTCAAGGGTACGTTTTCGCTTCAAACCATTGGTTCCCTAGGTTTATAGATCTGGAAAGGCCGCACGTTCGATCCCCAGCAGTCTCCGAGAAGCGAAGCCACAGCAAGAAGATGAAGCAGGCAGCACGCGAGCCGCAGCAGCCGACACTGACGTCGATCGAACACGGGCGCTTTGATACAGCGGCGCTCCAGGACGAGCTGGTGCAGACGCTCGAGGCAGACCGCAAGTACAAGCTGACGGACGCGATGAAGAAGCGCGCGATCCACACAGCCGCAAGCTACGACGAATTCAAGGTGCGACATCGAGAGTGAAAGAGGAGAGAGAGAGGACAGAGCAATGTGTGGGCTAAACTAGCTGTGATCCTGTGCGTAGAACCTCGTGGCCTGTGCCGACTTGAAACCGATCAGCCAGCGCGAGCTCCGTAGCTTCTCGAAGAACGAGCGCGCGACGAACCTCTCGTTCAAACCCAAGACACGAAAGACCTATGGCGCCACGTTGCAGCTCAAGCCCGAAGCAACGGACGAGCCGCCAAAGACCGCAGTCGACTTTACGCGGCTGTGGAAGCGCTCGTTGAAGACGAACGAGGACAAGTACACGTACCTCCAAGTAGTCACGGCCGCGCGCCTCCCTGAACTGTTCAAGACGGACATTGACGCCGACTTGATGGCCGAGATCGTTGCTGTGCTGGTCGCAATTGGCGTCAAGGAGGCAGACGACGCCGCCTTTACGCGTGCGATTCTGGAGGCGTTTACTAGGACGAGCCGTTTCGCGCTGACCGTCGATTTCCTCGATAACAACCAGATTGAAACGCTGCGCGATTTGTTTGCAGTGCTGGAGCAGAGTACGAGTACTGTAGACAACAGCCTGCAAGAACTGAGAACGCAATACAAAGTGTAGCCAGCTGGTCACATTAATTTACGTGTGGTCTCTATACGAACTGGTTCTTGTGCGTTTGCTGTCGATGCTTCACGGCTTGGTCTCGGTCGCTCCCCATACAAAATACTCGAACGACGACTTGGCACACAGCGCACCAAGCGTCAGCAGGAAGCAGCCCATGCCGCGCATGATATACCCGATCGTCTGCTTCTTCAGGCGCTATGAGTGAATCAGATACGATGGTCAATGAAACGTCAATGTGCCGGCGCTCTTTACGTGGGATTTCCATGGAAGCGTACCTGCTTGTACTTCTGGAGCAGCGAGACGAGGATGAAAAACCACGTGGAGACGCCACAGCACACGCCAATGCCGAACACGAACGCGAGAAAGAGCGTGAATTCGAGCAGACCCGTACCATACACTGAGAAATATAGTACCCATGACCATCAGCACGAGTTCTTTTCTGTACACGAGCAAGGCAAGGCGTTTGATCACATACCTGACGCGATCGCGCCAGTATACGTTGCCAGCAGCGATGGGTTGATCCCCGACATTGTGAGCCCCATCAGAAGGTTGCGGAGAAACTCGTCTCGTGGCGGTCGCGCTCGCATTCCTTTGTGCGAAGCCGATGCCGGATCAATGTCAAGAGGTGACTTGACCTCCGACTTCAAGAAGATAATACCCACGATCGTGAACATAACAGCGCCAAGCACTCTGCTCAAACGAGACAAGAGCATCGTATGTCAGTCCACAGCGTTTTCATCAGTCACCTCAACCAAGAACGTTGGCGTACTTGGACACTGGGAGTAGGAACTTGGCACCCGCGAGAAAGCTACCAAAGCCCCAGAACGCAACGCCAGCGTACGTCTACAAACACAGAACATATCATATTGGTGAGCTCCTAGCGTCAGACACATAGAACGCATGCGACATGGTCGATTACGTACGGCTTCGGAGATGGCGCCACCAAATGCAATCGTGAGTGCTGTCTGGTACTTGCCCTGGATGCCGAGCTTAAGGACCATGGCCGAGGTCGGCCCCGCTACGGGCACAGACCCCAAAAAGCCGAAGCAGAAGCCAGCGAGCAACGGGAGCACCATGCGCACAAAGTATGGCAGCTTGGACGCTGGTGTGGCTGGCGCCGTCGACTTCTTCGCGCTGTCGCCGTCCACATCGCCCGCACCACCCGCGTCGCGCGCTTGCTCGTCATTGTCACCATCGACTCGCTCTTCTCGCGGCGGATTCGCAGCAACAATCGGCTGCGGTGGTTCAATGGCGCCCATATCGTCCAGCGGCGGGTCCTCATCGTCTCCGTCCCGGCGCAAGCCGGGCCGTTGACGGTCGGTCTCGTCCTTTGCGTTGCCATCCACGGGGAACGCCGGCTGCTTGGGCGCCTGGAAACCGGGGCGATCGTGGATCTCAACGTCGCGAGGTGGGTGCCCTGATGGTACTACCGTGTCGTGCGTCGCAAAGCTCACCATCACGACGTAGAGAATCACGAGTGCCGCGACTGCACCAAGCAGCGCTCGTTTTTTCATGCGCTTGTAGGGATCCGAGAGAAAGCGCATCGTGCGATGATAGAGCGGCAACATCGCGTTTGTTGCTGAGTCCCGCCGCGGCAGCTTGTCCTTGCTTGCGAGGTACGCGTCGCTCGAGACCGCCACGCGCATGCTCCCCATTCTTTCACTCTGAACTTTGTAGCTCTTCGCACGACGATGCCCAGGGCAGGAGCGGAAGAGAAACAGTTGCCGCTGTCCGACAACTGACATCCCCTCGCATGAAGGACATACGACGCATGGATTGGCTAGAATGAAGTTTGGACTAATTTGATTGGATTAAATCATGGGGTCAGCCACCATTCAGATAAAAAGGCGAAGAGAGGGACATCGCGCACTTCAACCGGCGCGGGGGAAACTTCTCCATGGGCACGATGGCCGCGGCCAACAAGCCTTCGCGCGACGCTGCTTCCGCCCGCTCTACTGCTGCGACGACGACGTCTCCCACACCCATGTCCACCGCTGGCCCGTCTCATCATCTCCCACTGCCACCGCGCACGCGCCTGACGCTCGAACGCGTGCTGGGCGTCACGTCGTTGAGCAACGCCATGCTCGCGGTGAACCCTGTGACTGGTGAGATCGCGTACGCTGCTGGCTGCATTGTTGTGATCTACAACCTCCGACGCAACAAGCAAGTGCGGTACTACCGCGTCGAGAAAAGCGTCGCGAGTCTCTGCTTCTCGCCGAGTGGGCAGTACCTTGCGATCGGCGAGAAAGGGTACTTGCCAGCCATTACGATCTGGGACGGCTCGGACGGGACGCTCTGTGCCGAACTGCAGATGCACAAGTACGGCGTGGCGTGCATGGGGTTTAGTCGGGACGGCGCGTACTTGGTGTCGGTCGGGCTCGTCCACGACCAGCAGCTTGTGGCGTGGGACCTCACGCCAGACGACGCGACGGGGCAGATGAAAGGCAAGCCCGTGGGCGTCGCAACGGTCGAAGAGAAGGTGCTGGCAATGGACTACTGTCGTGAAGGAAACTTCTTCGTAACGGTCGGCGAGAAGCACTTCAAGGTACGTGAACGATTGTCTCGTACCGAAGGGAGGCTGTGGTCTGTACTTACGGTCGTGGCGTTCTAGTATTGGTTTTTAGATGCCGAGAACCGCTTTCTCACGACCGGCTACGAAGTCAATAGCCTACCAGAGATTCAGGGTCGCGCGGCCGTGATGGCGGCGAAAGAGGATGCGACATTCACAAGCGTAGGCTGCGGATTCGGTGCCACGAAGCTCAAGACATTTGCCATCACTGACGACGGCACGCTCTGCTCGTTCGGTGTTTCCTGTGTCATGGAGCGACTCGTGTCGCTTGAGACAGCGCACGGAAACGCACTCTCAGTATCCGAAGCATATATCGCGGTGGGCGGCTCTAGCTCAGTGGTGCGACTTTTTGATCCGACGACACTCGAATACAAAGCCACGATGCCCTTCCCACCGGCTTTTGGTCACGCAACAGAGCTCCCAGACGCCCCTCAGGAAGCAAACGCATTGCAACCGACACAGCCGCATCGATACCCAGCGGCGCTTGGCGTTCGGCTGACGGGTTCGCACTTGGTCACATTATACAGCGACCGCAGTCTCTTCATCTATGACATAGCAGATCTCCACAACACCAAGACCGACCGATCCTTTTTGTTCCACAGCGGCAGTATTCGGGATTTGAAAATTGCAGGCCGACTGAAAGGTGTGAACGCTAGGGGCAAAATGGTGTATTGCGGGAACGACTCACTTCATGCGCGCAAGAGCAAGTCCGCTTCCCACATTCCTCAGGGCACAATCGTGACGTGCAGTGACGACAACACTGTCCGCTTCTGGCATTTGGATTTGCACAAGGCAACCAAGTCGAGTCGGTTTGGAGGTGAAAACAGTTCTGAGGGAGGTGAGGATCCAAGCACTGAACCTTGGAAGAACCCGTACAGCCAGGAGATGCTGGACATTATCTACCACGACGATGTCCAGGACTTCGAAGACGCGGATGCGCTGGTTCTGGGTGGGACGTGCTCGTGGAATGACTTGTCCGACATTCATACACCCGCCAAAGATCTAGGGCCCGTGAATGGGCTACGAGGTGTCGCGCTCCACCCAAATCTCAACGCCATCGTCGCCGGTGACCGGGAAGGAAGCGTTGTTATCCGCTCGTTACCACTTGCTGAGACGTCGTCGACTGAGATCGGTGCCTACTCCACCGACATCCACTGCTTGGCGTTTGGAGAGATCTCTTCACCATTGGGATCCAAGTTTCTGATGGCGGCAGGTGGTCGTGATCGCCTTGTGCATGTTCATGATAGTACGAAGAGCTACGCATCGGTGGATAAACTCGACAATCATTCGGGTGCAGTCACAGCTTTGCACTTCACGTCCGATGGAAAAAAGTTCATCAGCTGCGGGGCCGACAAGAACGTCGTGTTTTCGGAGGTCGGAGCAGATGGCAAGATTGCTCGGTATAACTCCGTTCCGTTCACCGGTGGCAAGGTCTTTGATATTGCGCTCACGTCAGACGACGAGCTCCTGGTCGCCTTGTGCAACAATCGGCTTGATGTATTGAGCGTGAGCACAGGCA
This sequence comes from Pythium angustatum, assembly GCA_023337915.1. NCBI lineage: Eukaryota > Oomycota > Peronosporomycetes > Pythiales > Pythiaceae > Pythium > Pythium angustatum. The sequence goes on along the minus strand of JAADXQ010000327.1, from coordinate 793 downwards.
AACTCATCCGAACGCTTCATGTTGGCGAGCAACACCGCCTCGACATTTGCCCCGCCAACTTCTGCACAGCAATGAGTGGCTCCTTGTCAGACAAATCGATTCACGTTGTAGATCTTCAGTCCGGCGAGACCCTCGCGGATGGTACTGGTCATGGTGAAGCAATCACGGGGATCAAGTTCACGCCAGACTGCCGCAGACTCGTCACGTCGAGCAGCGATGGCTGCATCTTTGTCTGGCGTCTCTCTGAGGAGTTACAAGCAGCCATCAAGGCCCGTCTCCGAAGAGTAATTGACTCGGTCGCACCGCCACCTGTGCCTCCAGTCCAAATCGTCGAGAAGCTCCAGCAAGCAACCCATCCGTCAATCTCGATGATGCCACCGCCAGCACCACCTATCGTTCCTGGCAAGAAGCTTGTGCAACCGTCGAAAATCCCAACAATTTCTCATTCTTCAGCACAACCAGCCGCGGAAGCGAAACCCGGGCGAGAGGATGGAAGCGACTCTGCGAAAAAGGACGAACCCCGAGGGTGGAAAGGCAAAGCAAAGGCAGTGCCCGGACCTCTCTCGAATGTTCCGAACGAGGATTGGATGCGGACGCGCGAATCAGCCAAGAAGGCAGCCGCTAGCACCGATGGCATGAACAGAGACACAGTTTCTGAACCGAGGGTCGAAGGAGGCCTGAACATTGATCGATCGAAGACGCCGAACTGGGCAAAGACGTTCCAGGTCTCGACAGTCACAACTGCGCCGAAGCAGAGTCCACCAAAGCCCGTTAATCCACCCCTATCCAATTG
>JAADXQ010000326.1:0-15222 GCA_023337915.1 Pythium angustatum | reverse complement strand
CGTGACGAAGCAGAAGTGGGAGATCGAGCAATTGCAGTCGTCGCTGAAGCTCGTGACGCGCGACAAAGACGAGCTCGCGGCGCGTGTGCAGCACGTGGAAGCGGAGTTCGATGCAGCGACGCAATCCAAACATCAGGTCGAGCTGGAGCGAGACAGCGAGATTGCCCGGGCCAAGAAGAAGGACGCGGAGCGCGACGCCATCCAGCAAAAGCTCGTGTCAACACAAGAAGAGCTGGAGGCACAAGCGGAGAATGCACGACTAGCGAGCAGCGAGACTGCCGAGCTCAAGACCCAGCTGAACAAGCAAAAGTTCAAGGAGCAGGCGACCCAGGACAAGCTCGCGCACGCCGAAGACGAGCTCAAAACGCTTGAAAGGAACGCGCTGACACTGCAGAGCGAGACCGAGCGGCTGACGCGCGAGCTGCGCGCGAAATCGCAGCAGCTCGAAGACAAAACGAACGCGCTGCGAGACGCACAAGGCGAGATGGACGTGCTGGACGAGCAGTTAAGTGACGCCAAGCGTCAGCTTGCAGAGTGGCGCGCCCGTGCCCAGGGCAGTGGCTCTGCACAAAGCCTGGCGGGCGGAGGTGGCCACGGAAGTGGTAGTGAAGTGGCTGAACTTCGCGTGCGCGTGAGCGAGCTCGAAGCCTGCGTCGAGTCTCTCACGCTGGAGAAGACCCAGCTGACGGAGAAGCAGCGCGCGTCGACGCAGAAGCAGCTCACGACCGAGGCATCGCTGAGGGCCGTGGAGGCCGAGCGGGACCGTCTTGTGGACGATGCCCACAGCGTGGCGCTGGAACTCAACAAGTGGAAAGACCGCCTCGACAAGAAGACGAAGGAGGCCGAGCAGCTCAAGGCCGAGCTCTTCACTGCCAATAGTGACAAGGAACTCGTGGAGATGACGCTGATGAAGGAAAAGGACGAGAAGCGCGATGCGATGGCGCAGAAAACGCAGCTCGACAAGGCGAAGAAGCAGCTCGAAGCGACGGTCGAGAGTCTCACGTCGCAGCTGTCGGAGATCGAGACGACCCAGGGACGATCGGGCATGGAAACGCAAGCCCTGCAGTCCAAGCTCAAGCGCCTCGAGAATGAGCTGGACGCCATGGCGCGCGAGTTGAGGGCGTGCCAGGACGAGCGCGACGCTGTATCCGCCAAAGCGAAGCAACAGGCGACGGAAATGACGGCGCTCGAGACGCGTGTGCGGCTGCTGCGCACCGAAAACAACGAGCAAAACGCACGCGCCAAGGCGTCCGAGGACGACACGACGCGTCAGAGCGAAGCCATCAAGCGACTCGAGACGCAGCTCGATGAGCGGGACGTGCGGCTGCGCAAGGAAAGCGACGAAAAAGAGAATCTGACGAAGCAACTCGCAGCGCTCCGCGTGCAGAAAGACGAACTGGAGACCGATTTGCTCGCCATGAAACGCAAGAGCGAGAGCGTCGAGGCGCGGTACAAAGACCACGAGAGCGCGGCATCGCGCGGGGACTTTCAGCTCAAACTGCGCATGCAGCAGCTCGAGGCCGAGCGAGATGGCGTCGTGACAGGCAAGGACCGTGCCGAGCAGCACGCCAAGAGCCTCGAGAAAGAGCTGCTCCACACCAAGGACGAGCTCGTGACCGCCAAGAACGAACTGGAGACGGCGCGGAGCCGCATCAAGGCTCTGACGCTCGAGAAAGACGAATTTCAGACCGCGCTACTACAAGCGCAATCGAGTCAGGCCGCGTCCCGTGGGGTCGCGTACGGTGCAGGCGTGGTAGGCACCAGTGGCGGGAGCGGATCCACGAGCGTCACGGCCGACGCCATGCTCGTGCGGCTCCAGCTCGCCGATGTGAACAAGTCGGAGCTAGAGCACCACTTGGCGGACGTCGCGACGCAGTTGGAGCTCGCGACGCGTCGCTGCACGCTCGCAGAAGCGCGGTGCCGCGACCAGAGCGTTGAAGTAGAGAGCCTCCACGTCGAGATTGCGTCGCTTCGGTCTAGCATGGCGAAAATGCATTTGTCGGCACTCGAGACCCTGCCCCTGGTCGAGCGGCTCGAGTACGAACACCGGAAGCGGGCGCTCAAACGCGACTTCAGTGCGCAGTTGCGTGACTTTCAGGAGCGCGAAGAGCACGCCGTGATGCGACAGAAAGCGCGCGCGCGGGCGCAGCACGAGAAGCACATCGAAGAGCTAGTCGACGAGCTCGACGCGAAGAAGCAGCGCCGCATCGAGTACGAGGAGCACGTCACGGCGCAAATGCTGGCACAGCTGCGCAGTGAGCGCGACGCGCAGGCCAAAGAAATGCGCAAGCAGATGGAGCGCGAACTGCTCGACGAAGAGCGTGTGCTCGTGGACCGCAAGGAGCGTCGGCTTGAGAGCGTCGTCACGGCATTGCGCCAAGAGGAAGAGGACGAGCGAGCGCGTCAGCGAGAGCAGCGTCAGGTGTACCGGGAGCAAGCGCTTGCGACCGGCAAGGGCATCGAGGAAGGCGGCGTCGGCGAGTTGGGGATTCGCAATAGCGGAGCAGACTCGCCCGGACAATTGGCGTCGGTGTCGACGCACAAGCTCAACCCGCGTCGATCGTTGCCAGCGCGAAAGGAGAAGCGACGAACCAAGTCGGGTCCGACGTCGAGCGCAAGTGAGAGCGATGCTAGTGAGAGCGACGGTCGTGGTGAGCAGCGTCACCAAGCACGCAAGCGCAGCAGCACGAGTCGACGGGATGACAACGATGCACGGCGGAGCCGTCGCCACGACCAAGAGATCGAGCGCTGGCGCCAGCGACTCTCGGAGGAGACGGCGTTGCTGGACAAGGCAAAGACGCTGGTCACGGGTCAGAAGAAGCAGCTCAAGAAACAGGCCGACAAGATCAAGCAGGACAAGCTCGCGTGGAAGCACGAGTGGGCCGAGACAGGGAGCAGCGGCGGCCACCGCGTGGCAATCCTGCAAGAGATGAAAGACATGATCGACCACAGTGCTGCGAGTTGGAACACGAGCGTCCAGCAAGTTCGCGAGCGCGACGAGTGGATCCAGCGACGCGAGGCGAAGCTGCGCAAGATGCGGCGTGCGCTCGCGTCGCTACGGGAGACAAGACGTCGCAGTCGGAGTCGGAGTCGGAGTCGGGGTCGCGGGCGAAAAGAAGGCGGAGGTGCAAAGGCCGTACGATTCGGTTCTGTGTCGTCGTCGTCGTCGTCGGACGATCGAGAAGATGAAGACAATCAAGTGAACTACGACAGCGACGCGGTGCTGACCAAGCTCGCGCGCCTCGACGGCGAGTTGGCATCGGACGCGAGTGAGTTCTCGTCCGACGACCGCAGTACCGACCGTAACTTGTACGGATCCAGTGGCACCATGCCGCTGTCGTATCGGTATCCGCTGTCCATGGCGTCGTTCCCTGACGGCGGTGTCGCTGCGTATCGGCTCTCGGATCCGATAGACACGTCCTCGTCACGCCTCTACCGATCACCGTCGCTCAGCACGCGCACGACAGCGACGTCGTCGACAGGAAGCAGCCGCTTTGCGGCGCCTCGTGTGTGGCCCACGACGGCCACGCGACTCGCGCTGCACCACCGCAGCGGCAGCGCCAGCCACGCGTCGTCCGATGCAGCTGTGCAGCGCCGCATCGCGCGATGGGCCCACGGCCGTGAGACCATGCAGCACGCCGCCACGAAGCAGGCGTCGTGGCTCTCGAGTCTCTACCAAGAGGTCAAGGCCTACGGCGACACGCGCGCACAGGCCAGCGCCGACGCGGCTGCGACGGCAACGGCGACCGCGGGCGACGCATAGGGTCGAATCTGTGACGTGTGTCGTGGACCCCTCCCATCTGAGACGTGTGAGATCGACGGAACGGTTCGTAACAGATTGTATAAACTACCAAAGTTCAAGCGTCCACTGTTCGTACCATTTGTTTCACAGGGTATTGGATTCGGCAGTATCGAGGTTTTATACGTGAGGTGTTTCTCACCGCCCGTCAAGCAACCGCTCCACCGCAGACGTTGGTTTCCGGCCACCTCAGTCGAGTCTCCTTCTCCATTTTCCACAAAGGCACCACCAGAATTTCCCACGTCGCCATGAGCCTCCAGGTCCTGAAGAAGGCGTCGTCCGCGACCACGCCGCAGACACTGGCCAAGGCCATGTCCACGGCCTCGTACACGGAGCGCCAGGCGCGTCTCGGCCGCCCCGTGTCGCCCCACGTGGAGATCTACGCGTTCCCGATCACGGCCGTGTCGTCCGTGAGCAACCGCTTTGCCGCCATTGGGCTCAGCGTCGGCTTCACGGCCACGAGCGCGCTGGCGGCCGTTGGCGCCGACATCCCGTCGCTCATCTATGCGGCGCAGGACGCGATCCCCGGCTTTGCGCCGATCACCAAGGCACTGGTCGCGTTCCCCATCTCGTACCACACGTTCATTGCGCTGCGCCACATTGTACGGTCCAGGCATCGATCTGCATGGGACGTAGATACCTGTTTGCTCATGTTGGTACCTTCTTCTTCTGTAGGCGTGGGAGGCCAAGCCGGACCTCATCAACAACGTCGACGGCCCCAAGTCGAGCTACGCGATCTTCGGCGCCGCTGGCCTCATCACGCTGGGCTCAATGTTCTACACCATCAAGGCCCCTGCCAAGAAGGACGAGTAGAGCGCTAGACGCTTCGCCTCTCTTCCTTCAAACCGTCACATTCGAGGTGCGCAAGGACAGGACGTACCTCCATAATTCATAATATCCACTGTCCGTCCACCGCCACGACGCACTTATCTGTGTCACTACTCTTCTACGCCACGAGACGTTGGTGGCACGCGCACGGGCCCTTCCAGTGTCACGACGCTCGCCATGCCGCTGAGCACGAGCGCTGCGCCAAAGATCGCGGCGCTTGAGCGGGGCGCAAACTCCAGATTGATAAACTCAGGTTTGGAGTTCCAAAACTGACACATCACACGCCATGTCAGTCCACTGACCTTGTTGTCCTTCTCTCTCTCTCTCTCTCTCTCACCTGATGGCGCGCGCCGTTCATCCAGTGGTACGTCAGCGGATACGCCACGAGAAACTTGGCAATGGGCGTCGCGCCAGGCGTCGCGTGGAGCGCGGACCACATCAACGCCGAGACGTCGCCCCCCGTGGCTGCGACAGCACTGCCCGCAGCCAGTCCCAATGACAGCGCGATGCCCGAGAGGCGGTTCGTAATGGACGAAATGGCCGGCAACGGCTGCTTGTAGACCGTCACGTGCGGCGACAGTGGGCGGCCAAGTGCCTGCTGCTGCTCTGTATACGTCTCTGCCGAGGGCGGGCGAACGCTGCGGGTCGCAATTGTTGGCGTCGACGAGAGCTGTCGGATGGCGAGTCGGTGACGCGACGGCGCCGCGTGGAGAGCTCGCGCGGCTGTCAGCATGATGCGTAGAGGCTCAGCGGAAGGATATGGCTTGTGATCGTGGTCCATTGCCACTGGCAGCGGCCGGCGGCCGGGGACGCGGCGCATCGAGAACGCAGCCCACCCGTCCCATTTTCACGCCCGCCTTCTCGTCCTTCAACTGCTTATGTTGTTTTAATGTTGAGTTAGAGTTGCTGCATTCACATCATGTTGCGCATTCGGTTCACCCACTTCGTTCTTCCCATTCGACGAAGTGATATTACTACAGGACCATGACGAGGGATAGCGATGTTGCGCGCGACGCGGTGCAGGATCCGCTCACGGCGGTACGGCGTTCACTACGAAAGATAGAAGCGATACGGAAATAGGGGAGTTCATTTGCGTTGTCGTGTCGTTATGTCTGCGTAGGCGATAGCGAAACAAGAGGAGCTGCTGCGCTCGATGCAAGACGCCCACGGCGAATGTACGGAACGCGCTATCGTGCGACGAGGGATCTGCGTGCGCCACCGACGACTGACGCACCGTTCTCTTCTCTCTAGTCCACCCGAATGTCTCGGACGATCTCGCGCAGCTCGCGATGCTCCACAACATGCGCGGCGACCACGACCGCGCGCTTCCGCTGCTGCACAAGCGACTCGTGATCCACGAGAAACACGGCCCACGTGCGTCGCTTCACTTGCCTTTGTCCTACATCTCTATGACTGATGAGTGATGGCGTGTGACAGCCGAGCGCGTTGGCGAGACCCTCCACGAATTGGGCACGACGTACCGTCTCCAAGGCTTGCCCGACTTGGCGCAGCAACACCTCGAACGCGCACTGTCGACACGCACCGCGAGCCACGGCGACAAGAGTTTCAAGGTCGCCGAGACGCTCAACAGTCTTGCGCTGCTGCATCAAACGTACGTGGAAGGATGCGGCTATCGTGGCGTTAACTCTGGGAGGCTAATAAGGTTCCGTGCTGTCTCGTACAGTCGTAGTGCCAATGACAAGGCCGAAGCATTGCAGCTGCAGAGTCTGCAAGTGCTACTAGAGAGTGACGAACCCGTCGATATCGAGAGCGAGGACGTGCCGTGGGAAGTGTACAAGCGGCTCAAGCAGCAGCGTGGTCCGTCGACGGCAGCCAACAGCCTCACGCTGCTCAAAGGCACGATGCGCAAATGCGTCGCGGACGCGCTCGAAGCGAAAGTCGATGTGTCTCGTGAGGTCAGCGCGTCGTCCCAGCCACAACGCGTCGCATTCTTCGGAGCGACGGCGACCACCGGGACAGTGCCGGTTCCGATGCGACCGCCGAGCTCTCCGCACGCGCTGTCGATTGCCGGTCGCACTGCGCGCTCCCAGTCGGAGAGCGCGATCCTCCATCTGCGCATGGCGCGCGATGCGACGGAAGATTTCGAAGCTCGGCTGTCTGCTAGCGAGCAACTGTTGGACGACGAGGACGATACTGGTGTGGGCGACGACACTGGTGATCACCGCCACCAGCGAATGACGCCGGCAAGGCAGGTAACGCCGCCACTGCTACGGCTTCATCTGTCGCCGGTTCCATCGCTCCGCCGCCAGCCCTCTCCACCTCTGTCTTCGCTGGACACCACTGGCGCCGCCCCAGCCGTAGCAGCAGTGCTGTCGTCACGCGTCTCGGAGCCGATCCAGGATACAGCGACGCTCCTGGCGCGCGTCGAGAGCATCAAGCGACGGGTGGTAGCCGGCGCTTCAGGTATGGACATGGAGATCGCTCGCTTGACCGCAGACGTCGAGCGCTTGCCCGCGGCGAGTGAACTGCGCCAACTCGGTGAGAGCGTCCTGGGGCTTGTGCGTGAGATGCATCGGATGCGTGTGCGCGCCGACGGTGATTCCAAGCAAATGCCCGTGCTCGAAGGCCATCTCGACAAGAAGAGCGCGTCCATTTTCCGGGGCTTTGAGCGGCGGTTCTTCAAAGTGGACCCCAAGACGTTCATTTTGTCGTATCACTTCAGTCAAGACGACTACACGCGAGGCTTCGCGCCGCGGGGCGGCTTCCCAGTCGCGCGTATCTCAAAGATCACGGTACATCGCCATCCCACACGTGGTAGTGGCGTCGGCCCAGGCCCAGTCGTCGCGAACTCGGGGTGGTTCCACTTTGACGTGGTCGTGGACCTAAGCACACGCCACAATCCCCACGCCTCGCGCACGTACGAGCTACGCGCCGAGTCGGCCGATGTGCGGCGCTATTGGGTGGAGACGCTTCAGTTCTACAAGATCGCCGCTCACTCCACGGCTTTGAGCTCTCCTGTCGGGCGTCCTGGAACGTCATAGCGAGACGATGATGACGAGAAGGCAGAGCGTGATGGAGGGAGAAGGGTCGATCACGAGGTGGGTACGAATCGCTGTTTGTATTTGTTTGTTTTTCTTTTGTTGCCTCTGACTTCTTAATCTCTAGCTCTTGCGGTAGGGGAATCAACGAGCTCTAGAGCCGAAAGGAGCCAGCGCCACGACCAGGTCGGATAGGAAAACACGCACACACACCAAGACACTCACTCCAAACCCAAGCAAAGATACACGCACACACACAAAGATCGGTCGTCGCGACTCACTCTCACGCTGCGATCGAGCGCAGGAGACTGCGCAGGGCCTCGCGCATCTTGTCGCGCTTGCGTAGCTCGGCCTTGGACTTGGTGGCCACGCTCGCGCGCAGCGGCTCGACGTTCGGCTGGTTGCTTTCGCTGCTGCTACCGACGATCACGGACGACTGCTCGGTCGTTGAGCACGGAAGTGCGCTGAAAGGGTTCTCGTCCGACATGAGCGGCTCGAGTGCGCGGCGCAAGCTGCCAAAGAGCTCCGGGAAGAGGCTCTCTTCCTTGGATAGCATACCCTTGACGCGCTGACGCTCCTTGGGCTCCTCGAACCCCGCCGGCATGTTCTCGTTGATGACTGGCAAGCGTGCGTCCACCGCAAACTGCGTGAGCAGCTGCTCGCGCGCGTACACCAGCGGGCGGATCACTTGGACGTCGTGCTTGTCGTTCCAGTAGCATGCGCGCATCGTGCGCAGCTGGCCGTTGTGCATGGCCGACATGAAGAAGCTCTCGGCAAAGTCGTCCAAGTGGTGGCCTAGCACGAGTTTGTTGTACTTGTTCTTGCGGCAGCACGAGTAGAGCGCGCCACGCTTCATGCGCGCTGTGTACGCGAGGATCGACTGGCCACGGAGCTGCTTCTTGGCACGCTCGATGAGGTTCTCACGGAGGTAGAAGTGCGGGAGCCCAAGCGACTGGATGTACTGGACGAGCGGGCTCGGGTCGTACGCAGCGGTCTCGGGGTCTACGGTTGCGCACGCGATGCTGAACTTGACGGGCGATCGCTTCTGCAAGTGGAGCAGCGCGTGGAGCAAGCCCATCGAGTCTTTGCCACCAGAGACTGCGACCAGCAGTCGGTCACCTTCGTCAATCATCTTCCAGTGAGCGACCGCGAGACCGACCCATTTCATGAGCGCGGCCGGTGGCGTCGGGAACACGCGCGCGCTGTTGATCTTCTTGTTGATGGCCTCGGTCGACTTGTGCGCGTGGTCAAAGTGCGCGCGCGCCGGCTCGTCCATGGCAGCGGCACCGACTGCTGCGTGCTCGCTCGAACGCAGCGGGTGCTTGGCATCCTCGACGCGATGCGGGCCGATCGGTGCACTGGCGCTGCGCGTCAAGCGAGCGCGGTTGCTGGTTGCTGGCGTGGCGCGCTCGACGGGAAGACTGACACTGCGTCGTGCGCGAGGATTCGCACTGTGGACAGCGGCACCCACGAGCGTCTCGCTTCCGCGGAAACTCTCGCTGCTCGTGCTGCGCAGCATCACGCGTCGTGGGTTGGCCGCATTGGTCGCTGCAGCCTGTGCGTGGTTGCCTCCTGAAGCCTCCATCCCGTCGTCGTCGTCGCTCTCCTCGTGGATGCATTGAGGCATCCCGCGCTCGCGCCACGCAATGCGCTGCGTCGGGACGGAGCTCATGACGTCGGTCGTCGAGTACGCAAGCGCGGGGTCCTGCTCATGGTACTTGTGCGGCTGAACGGGACCCATGATCTCGTCGGTCGTGGGCGGCTTGACACTGGCTTTGATCGCCGCGACGGCCTCGGATGGATACGCGAACCAGCGCAGCACGCCGTAGTGCGCGTCACGGATCTCGCCAATGGAGCTGACGCTCGGCAGGCTCACCGTGCCGCTCATGATGTCGTCAGCAAGCTGCCGAGCCTGAGCGAGATTGAGGTGCTGGTGGGCGAGCAGCTCGTCGTCGCTCGTAAGCGTGTGCGGAGTCTGCGACACCGCGGGGGAGGCCGATGTCGTAAACTGGGACAGCCACAGGCGGTTCGGGAACTTGGTAAAGCGTGTGTGGTGCTTCCAGGCACCGCTCTTGTGGTTGAAGCGGTAGAAGGGCAAGAACTTCCAACCGTCGTCGGCGACAAAGTGGAGCGCGCTCAAGATGTAGTCGACGTCGCGATCGGCAAGAAAGTACGGGAAGCTGATGCGTGAGAAGCCTGCACGGAGCACGAGTTGCTTGTCGATCATGGCGGACTCGAATGCATAGAGCAAGCTGTCGGTGATGCCGAGGATCCGCGTGGCGTACGGGCCAGCGCACTGGCAGCCGCCGCGCGTCTGGATGCCGAAGAGATCGTTGAGCAGCGCACAGACAAAGTTGAAGTGCAAGAAGCGCCCACCGAAGCGCACGAGGAACGAGAAGATGGGGACCTTGGGGAGGTCGTTGCGGCCCAAGAGCACGATGTTGGCGTTGGCTTCGAGCGACGTGCGCACTGTGTGCAAGTGGTGGGTCTCGATGCGCATGATATTGGCCGGGTCCACACGTTGCTTGAGCTCGACCGCGAGCCCGAGGCGGATGCTGCCGACAATGTCGGGCGTGCCGCCTTCTTCGCGCTCGACCTTGTTGGACGAGTACCGGTGGTCGTCTTTGGTCACGAAGAAGACGGTGCCACCACCCGGCGCGGTCGGCACGGCGTTGCCCAGCAACCGCTTCTTGCACACCAGCACGCCCGGCGTGTTGGGCCCGCCGACAAACTTGTGGCCGGAGAAGAAGATGGCGTCCTTGTACACGTACGGTCGCATGGGACCGTGAACAATGGGGTTCATGTCCATCTTGACGTACGGTGCGCACGACGCATAGTCCCAAAACGCAAGCGCGCCGTGCATGTGGAGCACAGCCGAGACGTGGTCGACGTCCGTGAGGATCCCCGTGAGGTTGGAAGCCGCCGAGAACGAGCCGATCTTGAGCGGACGCGCAGCGTACTGCTGCAGCTTGTCGACCAGGAACGCGAGGTCGAGCTTGCCGTCGCTGTTCTCGGGCACTTGGACCACGTCGGCGCAGCTCTCGCGCCACGGGAGAATGTTGGAGTGGTGCTCAAACGGTCCAACAAACACGATCGGGCGGTCGGTCAGCTCGGCCGACGGCAGCGGCAGTGAGAGGCCGAGCGCAGAGACCATCTTGTTGATGGCGCTCGTGGTACCCTGGCCCGTGAAGAGCACACAGTCCTCGGACGTCTTGCCGGCGATCTTGGCGTTCACGGCCTGCGCCACGACTTGGCGGGCTTCCTCGCGAAAGCACGTGGTCTGGAGCCCCGTGATGGACGTGGTCGTGTGCGTGTTGCCGTAGTGCGGGAGCACATGGTCGCGCACGAAGTCCTCGATGCACGCAAGGGCGCGGCCGCTTGCCGTCCAGTCGGCGTACACGATGGCCTTGGGGCCGAACGGCGTGTCGAAGAGGTGCTTGCGGCCGATGAGGCTCTCGTAAATGTCGTTGACGACCGACTGGGACGCGTCTGACGACGAGACCGTCGAGCGTACGCCGAGCGGATCGTCGTTCTGGTTGTCGTCGTCGGCAATGTCGCTGAAGGCGCCTTGCGTGAGCCGCAGCTCCGCGACGAGGTCGTCGTCCGTGAGGTCAAGCGAGTAGCGCGCACTGCCGCCGCCGCAGGACGAGTCGAAGCAAGTCGTGCCGGTTGCGGAAACGAGCCGCGGCATCTTGAAGAAAGAGGATGAAGCGGTGGCGCGATGTGAGCACGAGGCGGCGAATTGCGAAGTGAGCAGCAGAAGACGAAGACGGCGAGAGCCCGGCTCGCGCATAGCGGAGACCGTGCGCGGGCGGAGGGGAGCAAGAGGAGGAGGATACGGGCGGAGAAGAGCGGAGCGGAGGGGAGGCAGCCATGAAGGGGAGTTGTGATGTTCAAGAGCCGGTGCCCATGGAACGTGCAAGGGTATCCACGGTGGTCGACGCGGGGCAAAAAACGAATGCGAAGGCGGGAAACACGCTTGGTTGAAGTCCAGACCAAGAGGAGGAGAAGGGGTGAAAGTGAGAGCGGAGGGGAGGGGAGCGGAGGGGGGCGGAGGTGATTTGTGTCAGGCGGGTCCGCATGACGTGCGTGTCGCGACCGCTCACACTGAGTGAGGGTCGGAAAGAAGCCCTTCAACGTGGCGTGCAAGAGTGGGACGTCAAGCCGACTGCCTGTTTTCTGTTTCCTGATGGAGCGCCTGCATCGCGCCCGCGAAAATGGCCATGTGCATCAGGCACTAGGCTCGTGTCGCTTCAACTGCCCGTGGAAATTGATGAGGGGCCTGTTACCGGAGCCCACCGAGTGGAAAGTAATGCGGTTTGCATTGACTAAGATCCTGTGTGAATCGATATTGGCGATCCAGGCCCGACCCCAAACGACATTGCCGTGGGGCAGTGTCGTTCGATCGTCCGAACGCGCGAACGAGGTCAGGCACCTCTTCAACTCCGCTCTTTGGGCCTGGGAGTGTACACGGGTGAATCTGGCGGACGGCGATACCCCAGATCGCCAGTTATCCGGACCGTGGGTTCCGTACTGTGGCTCGTGTTGGGCGACACAGTCGGTGGAACTGCGGCGCAGCTGGTGACGCTCGTGACGCTGCCGACCAAATGTACGCAAAGGTGAAACGGCCACGGTCTCAATCGGGGCGCCAAAAGAAAACTCACATTTCATTCCCCCCGTCTCCCCCCTCCTTCCTCCTCCTCTAACGAAAGGGAGAGGAGCGGACGGAGGAGGCATTTGACGGGCAGTCAGAAGGTCCGCCGCACTTTCCATTGATGGAAACGCAAGCGTACGCCACGCACGAGGCAGATGGCTCCTCTCGCGATGGAAGCCGAACTGGCACAGCCCAGCACACAGTACTGGACTGGACGTGGTGGAGCGAGTGGAGACCTTCTCTTTTCACCGGCTTCTTTCCGTCGAGTAGCCAACATGGGTTTCCCGGCAACTTCAAGAACCGTGGAATCACGGTTTAGCGTTTTTTGGGGACTTTTATAGCGATAAATACGTTATACCAAATGTACCGGTGAAAAACCGGTGGAATCCCGAATGTAGTTCATGTGAGGGACTGTCCCTCGTTTCAACCTTTGGGCGGCCCACACGCACCGCCGGGAGCTCTTACCAAGAAGGACCGACTGGGAAACGATCATGTTGGCGACGGCTGTGCGACGCGCGACGACGAGCAAGCGCTCGGTAGCGCTGCTCCAGAACCAGCGCCGCAACGGCGGATCGCTTCACAAGAACAAGCACGTCGAGGTGCGTGGGGTTTTTGAAAACAGGCGAAGGGAGATGAAGAAATCGAAGCTGATGGTGTCTGTGGGCGATGGGAACTGCTCGTGTGTCGCTTGTAGAACTACAACAACTGGCGTGGCGACTCGGAGAAGCGCTTCAAGTTCAACGGCGACTTCTTCTACAACGTCGCGGTGTGGGGCGTCATCCCGTGCACGCTCTACTACGTGTTGTCGACCGGCGAGCGAGTACGTCCCTGTGCTCAACGATGCTATTCCCCTTTACGGCACATGTGCTGACGTTTGGTTCTGCTGCTGCTGCTTTGACGCGATCCAGCGAAAGCGCGACGAGCGCTTCGGTCTGCCAGAGAACTTCCGTGGTTAACGTAGGCTCAACAGTGGGAGAGATATCGACGCTCCGCCGACCGCAGAGATTCACCGCGTTCGTGACGCCTGCATTCGTAGACGGAGACATGATCGCACCAGACCAACGATAAGAATAAGGAATGGAGTGAGGCATATTCGTTTTCAAGCGTCACGCAAGAGAGCACCGTTCCAATCACCCTTCCAATGCCCTTCGCTCGCACCCACCACCATAGCGAACGCCCCCATTTAGTTGCATACGGCATTCCGATTGGTTGAAATGCGATAATAAACGAAATTGATTGGTTGAAATCCGTATGCTGTTGGTGAAAATCAAAACCGCAACCGACCGACATCCAATGGAGGCACCTCGGCTCAGCCGCGACGAGCGCGTGGCGGCACTCTACGCACGCATTGTGCGCCGTGTCTGCGAGCGCTTTGAGCAACACGTAGCTGCGACCGCCGGTGAGACGGGCGATGACGACAGCGGCGGCCGTGAGCGACGGCAGGCCGCGATCGCGCGCGTCGAAGAGGTGCGTGAGTGTCCGTGGCTATCAACCGCGGAGGACTACACGGGTCCATTGACGGTCGGATGCTGTAGCAATGGCGAGTGCGACTGACGCAGTACACAGGCTACGACCACACGGCACTGGTGGTGAGCGACCCGCCGGAGCCGCCGGAAGCGGTTGCGGTCGCGCCGTTTCCCGCACGCCACGAGCAGACTGCGAGCGACCACGTGCCGGACGCTGACCGCTCCGCGGCCGTCATGGGTCAGCCCCATGCGCTCCACCAACTGGTACGGCGTGTCACATGAATGTGGTTGATGGAAATAGGTGAGTGGACCGATGCTAAGGACGGTGTGTTTGTTGGAATGATGCCGCAGCGCGTGCCGCCGAGTGTTTTCGCGACCATGGTGAGTGCGCTGGCGCTGTCTCTGGGTTTAGAGCAACGTGTTCCGGAGCGAAACTGATCGGACAACTATGTATATCCGTATGACGTCTGTAGCTCTCGGGCAAGCGCAAGATCGAGCAGCTCGACGGTGCTACGGACGACGTGAGCGACGACGAGAGCACAGGCGAGATCGATGGCAGCGACGAGAGCGACAACGACAACGACGACGACAACGACAATGACAACGACAACGACGTGGCTTCTCTTACCACCACACCGATTGCCGTGTCGTCCACACCGCTGGAGGTCGCGCCGGCGACGGCACTGAACGTCGCAGCGTTTCCCCTCCAGTGTGCGGCGCGTGACCTGAACTTTGCCTGCCGCAAGAGCGTGTTGCGGGGCCGCGTGAAGAACGTGATCATCACGTTGCTGCGGCGCGTACGCGTGGACGACACGATCGCGCCGAAGCATCTACTGTGGCTCACGCGGCCAGTCGAGGCCGAACGAGACGCCGGTTTAGTCCGCTGCAGTCCGCAAGGCACCCTGGTCGAAGTCGTAGAGGTGGCGCTCGACTCGAGCGAACTCGTCGTGCGCGTCGCTGGGAGCACGCAGACGCATCGCGTAAACGTCCACGAGACGCGACGTCTGTACGAGTGCGTCGTTGCCACGGGCTACGTAAAGCTCCGGTTCGTACCGGCGTGAGGTGGTGCGTGTGGTTGGTATAATCAATATCCTTCGAATCTATTTCTGCCGCGTGCAAACGAAAAGAGCAGCACAGATGAACGACTGGTGAGACGCAGCTGCAGGGTCGTGTTCGAGGACGCAAGACGCGCCGGCGCGCATCGCGACCTGAGTCGCCTGCGCTCGGTGTGGTCTATGAGTTCCATACCCTGACACTTCGATCTCTCTACCATGGGGCTCACGAAAGCTCCGGCGTGTTTGAGTCCGCCGAGCGCACCATCGACCCGCAAGACGCGAGCAACGGAGCAGGTCGCGCATCAAGGTCTCCTAAAGTATAAGAGCACGGGCGGCGCGTGGAAAGAGCGGTGGTTCGTGCTGGATGCGTCGCAGAATCGATTGGTCAAGTGCAAGTCAAGCGCTAGCGAGCGATCCACGT
>JAADXQ010000325.1:0-15227 GCA_023337915.1 Pythium angustatum | reverse complement strand
GCGTTAAACGTCGCGCTCGACGGCGTGCGCGCGAGCATGCGCGAGAAAAAACGCCTGCAAAACGAGCTCGAACAGCTCGAAACCGAGGCCAAAGCCATGGAACTCAAGCTCCAGAAGCGCCAGGAACAGCTCGAAAAGTGCGCGACGACGTTTCGCCCGTCCGAGGCAGCAGTGGGGAAGACACCGACGCCGAATCGGCCGAATCGGCCGAGCGGTGGCACTAGTCAGGCGGCGAACGCGCGTGCGTTTTTCCGCCAGCGGTCCAAGAGCGCACTGTTTTCGTCCAGTGTACGTGACCTCGTGGGCGACGCTGTCGAGGAGTTGAACACGCTCGCGGCGCGCGAAGAGAATGTACGTGTCGCTGTATTACGGTGACAACGGGTTGGAAACTCGTACTGATCGCCTTGGTGGTGGCCTTTCCTTCTGCCTCCTCTAGCTACGCGCGTTGATGGACGCTACACGCGATCTCTCGCAGGTCTTTGACTACTTGTCGGTTGTCAGCAGTGCGCTGCGCTCGGCCCAAGGGGTCATCCATGCCGAGAAATATACGCTCGGGATCTTGAATGAGAAGAAAGACGCCATGGAATTGTTCTCGAATCCACCGGTCGCGCTACCAGGGCGGTCGTTCATGGAAGAAGGCAAGTTGGTGGTCGACAGCAATACGACCTTTGGTCGCGTCGTGTTGGTGCGTTCCGAGTACGAAATGCGGTTGACATGATGGACGCTAACGCAGCCTATTGGACTCAGACGGGGAAACCCTTGGAGGTCGATGATGTCGCAGAATCCGACATCGTCGACTTGTTTGAGGACCAGCTCGACATGCTGGATTTCGATCCGCAAGCGCTGTTGTGCGTGCCAATCCTCAACGTCCACGGCGTCATGGTCGGTGTGTTTCAGGCGATCACACAGAAGCGTCCCATGTCGGTCTCGATCTACAAACCTAGCGAGGGTACCGCTACGTCAAGTGCATCGGTCTCGACACAGCAGCAATCTGCGACGCACAAAGATATCTTTTCAATGACCGAGAAAGAGAGTTTCCGGTACATTTGCGTGATCACCGGCACTGCCATTTGGAACATGGCACTCGCCCGAGCGCACCAACTCGCGCAGAGCCGCATTGAATGCCTTCTGAAACTCAACCGAAACATCTCGGCCGAGATCAACTCCTTCTCGGTGCTCGACCAAATTGTTTCGGTCTCGTACGAGCTGCTAAATGCAGAGAAGATCCAACTATACGTGCGTGATGAAGGTACCGAGGAATTCTACGTTGCGAGCAGCGGCGCTGTGGACGGCGTGACGAAAGATGACTTCCAGACGGAGCATAATGGAATCGCTGGATACGTCATGCGCACTGGACAGCTCGTACTTACCAACTCTGCTCAAGATCATCCCGAGTTTGACCGATCGTTCGATGACCGGCTCTCGTTCACGACTCGTCAAGTGCTATGCGCACCCGTCAAAGATGCAGACTCCAAGGTTCTCGCTGTGGTCTGTGCATCGAATAAGGCTGATGGCGGCGAATTCAATTCGGAAGATGCGTTGTACCTCAACTACGCGGCCGATGCAGCGGGGATCTCTTTGCACAAGTCGAATTTGATTCGTGAGGTCGTCACCTCCCAGCGAATCACGGAAGCTCGGCTACGACTGACCGACTTCGTGAGCACATCGACCTCCATCGTTGAATTTGTCAACCTTGTCATGGACGAAGGCAAGAAGCTCATGAGCTGTGATCGTTTTGGTTTCCTACTCGTCGATCAGCTGAAGAAAGAGCTTTGGATCACGCATATCGATGGCCAGAACATTCGTATGCCCATGAACAAAGGCATCTCTGGGCTCGTGGCGATGACTGGTGAATCCGTCTGTACGCGGGATGCCTACACGCACGCATGGTTTGACCCAACGGTCGATCAGAAGACTGGCTACCGCACGACGAGCGTGCTGTGTATGCCAGTGTTTGAAGACCACGCACCGACCAACCCAAAAATTGTGGCAGTTGCGATGTGCATCAACAAGAAGGACAGCTCGCGCATCTTGCCTTTCACAGCGACAGACACGCTCAACATGGCGCGGTACTGCCAAGAGATTCAATTCGCTCTCGGTCGATTGTCGCTTGACATTTCGTACTACAAGGTGGTCTCTGATTGCGGCATGAACGGCAGTAACGCACAGGTTAATGACGGTGCCGTTGACGAAGATGGCGTGACGATGCTCTCAAATAGACCGAAAGCGATGGACGCAGCTGAAGGTGAGATCATCTCGTCGATCGTGCACAAGTACTGCCAATCCGTCGATTTCGACGGCCTCGATGCCATCAACACAGCGTCCTCGCTACCAAACGGAGCAGACTCGTGGCTGACAGTACCATGCGTGATCTCGGAAGACGTTGCGTTCCAAGAAAGCGGCAATATCATCGGGGTTGGCGACGTGGACCACTGGGATTTCAGCTGCCTTGACTTGTCGAACGCAGAGATCTTCATGTCGATCACGGTCGTTTTCCGCGTGTTCGGTCTCACCGACACGTTTCGCATCTCACACGACAAGATGTCGACGTTTCTGTCCCACGTCGCAAGCCACTATCGGCCGAATCCGTTCCACAACTTTCAGCATGCGTTCCAGGTCATGCACGCGGCGTATACGATGATCCGACGAGAGTGCAGTCAGTACTTTACGATTGTCGACATCTTCACGATGCTCATCGCGGCGCTCTGCCATGGTACGGTCGAGTCGAGTACTTTTACACTGTACTATGGATATGGGTATTGATGATCCATCTCTGTGCTGCAGATATCGACCATCCCGGAAACAACAACGACTTTGAAGTCAAGTCGCTGAGCCAAATGGCACTCACGCACAACGATGACGCCGTGCTCGAGCGCCACCATTGCCGCGTGACTTTCATTATCCTTGGTCACTCGTCCGCAAACATCCTTGAGAATCTGCCACGCGAGACCTTTTTGAAAGTGCGACGCCTCATTATCCACTGCATCCTCGCGACCGACATGTCGAAGCATTTTGAAAAGTGCAAAACCGTCGAGTCGCTCACCAAGCGCCACCTCCACGAGAAGAAGTACGTCTTGATGTCGGTGCTACTCCACGCGGCCGACTTGTCCGGGCAAGCGCTTCCGTACGACCAAGCTATTCGATGGGGCATGCGCGTACTCACGGAATTCCAGAATCAAGCCAAGAGCGAAACCGACATGAAAGTGCCCGTGGACTCGTTCATGACCAATCTCCACCAAATGAAGACCCGCATCACCGTGCAGATGAACTTTATCAACTACGTACTGCGGCCTATCTGGCGCCCGCTCGCGGCGCTGTGCAACGAGTTGAGTGTGTACTCGAACTCGTTGGAAGTCAATTTTGACTTTTACAAGGCCGATCTCGAGCGGCTTATGGGCAATGATACCAAGGACGAGAAACCCGTCGAGTATGTGAGAGGAGAGAGCTCGCGCATGCTGACAAGTAAAATCAAGGAAGCAGCAGCGTCAGAGACGGCAAAGGCAGCAAGGCGCTCAACGGTAACACAGTGACGAGTAATCGAGAGCCGTTTGTATCATCCCGTCTTCGTTTCCCGATGTACTAGTTCCGAGAGAAGGGGCACTTAGAATTTTCTCGATAGCACCTGCGTGCTCTTGGAGCTGACGATCGCGACAACGTTGCTGGAGTCCATGAGTAGGTCGTGGGCGGCTCGCTCGCGTGCGTTCGACAAGACATCCGACAGCAAGCTCTCCAGCTCTTGCTGTGGCTCGACACCCGACGCGGTCGCGACAAGTGCCGTGGTCGTCGACCGTAGAAACTCGACGTTGAGCTGGATCTGCTGGAGCGCAAACGCCGAGAGCTCAAAGCTACGCACCCACTCGCCGTACGCCTTGATCGCCATCTTGAACATAGCCTGGACGAACCAATCGGTCGAAAGCTGCGGCGGGCTGCCAAAGATCTGGATGCGCTTCGTGAAGATGCGCTCGATATCCAGCTGCATGCCACTGCCCGACGCGCCTCCGGTCGTCGCACCAGGCGCACGCGACTTGAGCAAACCACTCGTGCGGCGACGGAAATCCCGACTGCCCGTGCGGCTGCTAGCGCCACTACCGCCCGTGAAGAACGCACTTTGCTCGTCGCCAAGCGCGACGGCGATTTCTTTCCCAAAGCGGAACGCCGCTTCGATCACGGCGACGACAAAGCCAAGCACAGCACGCGGCTCTTCGGTCGCATTCGTCCACGACGATGACGAAAAGAGCCCTTCGCGGATGAGCTCGGCGAGTTGTTGGCCGTACTGCCTGGAAATGTGCAACAGGATCTCGTCCGATGTCTCTCTCGTCACCTGGATCATGTGCGCGACCTCGACCCCGCTTTTCTTGACGTGATTTCCGTCGCCGTGCCTGGACGTCGTTGTCGCCTCTGGTGATGGGAGGCACTCGATCAGAACTTGGAGGCATTCACTGATGCCGTCGGCTGCGAGCTCGCGGCAAATGCAGGCAAGATACAGCTGAAACTGCGGCGTCGGCTCAAGCCACGGCAGCGCCACGTCGTCAGCGTCCTCTGCGCCGAACGCGCGCACTTTCTGGAACGCTCGTTTCGGCTCCGTGTACGTGAGCATGGCCGAGTTAAACCACTTCAAAAAGTGGTAAAACTGGGTCTGCACCAAGTCTGAAAAGAGTCGACTCATTTCGCTCAAGATCGACGCGCCTGTCTGCACGAGCGGCTCCATTTGGCGCAGCACTTGCTTCATCATGTCGGCGAACGTGGACGCCATGTCCTGCGCCATGAGCTGTACGCTCGGCGCCTGGTACGCGGCTGTCGCAATGCCCGAGCTCGATGACCCAGTACTCTGCGTGCGGCTGTTGTGGCGCGAGCTCTCGTTCACTTGACGGTGCGCGTTCTGAAGCAGCTCAAGCGTCTCGAGCCGGAGCTTCTTAAAGACCAAGTCGATCTGGTACCGCACGCAGTTCTCGAGAATATCGATCGCGCCTTGCACAAGACGACACGGCGGAACGATGGCGTCGAGTTGCTTGACTTGTGCGACAAAGTGCTTGAACACCCACATGAGCACAAAGTACTCTTCGCTCTCGGGACCACTGGATCCACTCAATCCAGTGTCTTCCTCGGCGTCTCCATCGGCAATCAGTGACTGGACCTCGCTCAGCGAGCCCTGTAGAACGAGAGATAGAGGCAGTCAGTACACATCGTATCGAAGTGGTGCATTTGCGCCGTAAGCACGTACAAAGTCCGTATGCGGGCGTCGGAACTGAGCTTCGCATGCGTGCAAGTAGAGCGCGAAGGTCTCCGTTGCAAACGTCGCGAACGGATCGTCTTGGAATGCCATCGAGGCTTTGCGCGTCTTGATCGCTGTGATCTCGGGCATAAAGTGCTGCGTATAGACACGGAACACGTGTGCGAGCTGCGCGAGGACGTCGCTGTTGAGGCGCTTCATGCAGTAAATGACCGAGTCGTCGTTGTCGTCGCTTGTCCCATTGTTCCCCTGCTTGTACGTGTCGTACTTGGCCAACTTCTTTTCAAAGTACGTTTGATGCCAGTCGAGAAACTGCTGCTTGTTCTCGTCCGAGCACTCGTCCAGCTGCGCGAGCAGCCCAATGGCCTCACACACGTGCGCCGACGAGAGCTCTGGGTTTACGAGCCGGCGACGCAGCTGGAGCTCCAAATTTTGCACAATTTTTTCGGCCTCGAGTTGAATGGCCTTGAAGCTCGTAATGTGGTCGTACCGGCCCAGAATGCGGCGCGCCAGTAAAAAGTACTTGGTCGCACTGGCAAAATCCTCTTGCTTCACGGCCGACCCGAGCCGCTGCGGAAGTTCAAAGATGAACTCGAGTCGCTTCAGTAGACGCCGGACGCCAATGAGTTTCTCGATCTTGGTGCGGTGCGGCGCAAGCGCCACGTTCACGGCCTCGCTCTTGTCGGTGATCACGTCCATGCTCGCAACGACTTTGCCGACCTCCTGCTCCATGGTCGCGACGTTCGTGCGCATCTTGCGGATCGAGTCGGTCGCGCTAATAAACT
The DNA here is from genome assembly GCA_023337915.1 of Pythium angustatum. Taxonomy (NCBI): domain Eukaryota; phylum Oomycota; class Peronosporomycetes; order Pythiales; family Pythiaceae; genus Pythium; species Pythium angustatum. The sequence goes on along the minus strand of JAADXQ010000325.1, from coordinate 9,212 downwards.
TGTTGTAGTTCTCGTACACGAGCATCTGCATGTTGGTGTCGAGTTCTTTGATCTCGCGAATGAGCTTGTCGTCGCGCGCGAGGAGCTCCGGGAGCGTTTTGGTCTCGAGCAGCTCGCGGACGTAGACAGGCGCCTGGAACCCCGGTGCATCGATGTCGCGTTGGCTCTCGGCCTCGCTCTCTTTGTCTTGCATGCCGTAGTAGCTGCTCAGCAGCTCCTGCATGCGCGCCATGCCATGGTCCGCTGCCATGATCGTCGACCAGTTTGGCACGCCTTCAACTCCAAAGGGGCGACGGTGCCTCGAACGGGAAGGGTGCGAAGGTTGCGCGAGCGCCAAAGAGAGGTGTCTCGAATGTTGCGCTGGAGGTCGCAGGATGGGGACCTCCCTTTAGTGACTATATTTACGGTAAAAATAAGGTGTATTTCGACGCGATCTTCGTGAATCTATCCGGGGTTCGTGGATCCATGTCGTCGACAGACCCCCCAATTAGGCCAATTGTCGAAGCTTCACCATTTAGACTTGACAACACCCCGCAGCGTCTACTAGTAATGCTTGGTCTGTTTGTCTTCGGTTCGAATGCTCGTACTAGTAGATAGATACAGACAGGAGACTAGTACAGGAAAGGCTTGTGGGTAATTTTTCTGATGGATTTCGTTCGGTGGGGATCAACAAGTAATGGTACGACTACGGCACCGACGAAGGCTTCAGTCTTCGCCTTCGTCATTGGCAGTAGAGAGAAGAGACCGGTGGCCAATGCGGCCCGCTGTGCCCCACAGTGTTGTAATGTGGTGCGGAAGCACAGCAGGGATCTCAGTGTCCAACCGTGTTCTCACAGATCACTGCGGCCACTTTAGAACGGCCACAGCTTGCGCAGGAACGACTTCTCCTCCTCCGGGAACTTGACACCGTTCTCCGTGAGCTTGGTCCACGCAGCCGTAAAGTCCTGGAAGAACAGGTCCTCGTCCTTGGCGTACATCTCGACGTACTTGCGGAACTTGGGGTCCTGAATCATAACCATGTCGGCCGGGAGCATCATGAGCTCGCCGGTCGGGTCCTCGTACTGCATCGGGCCGTTCCACTTCTTCACGGTCCACTTGTTCTCGAGGAGCTGGCGGAAGTACTCGTTCGAGAACGTCCACTCGGCGTTGGTCCACGGGCCCGAGTAGCCACTGCGGTCCGTGTAGCAACGGCCGAGCGCGTGGGCACCCAGCAGCGCGACAATGTCGCGGTCGTTGAAGCCCATGCGGTAGAACACGTCCCGCACGTGCTGCGTGGTCTTGTCCTTGGTACCCATGTCGGCGTTCGGCAGACGGTCGTCGGGAGTCTGGTCCTCGCCCTTGGGGGCGTCGCTACGGCCGAAGCGGAACGGAAGCGTGGGACCACCCATCTCCTCAATCATGGTGTTACCGGCCAAGATGTACAGGTCGGCGTACGAGATCTCCGGGTGGTTCTTCTTGACCTTCTCGAGGGCCTTCACAGCGAGGTGGAGACCGGCGTTGCCGCCGTGGTTGATCTCGGGCTCCTGACGGATGGTCGCACCGCGCGAGCCGCCCGAGTTGTCCTTCTTGCTGTACGATCCCGACGAGTGCCACGCGAGACGCACGAGCGTCGGGCCCATGTAGTTGTTGCCGTCGAAAATGTCGACGAGCTCCTTCTTGATCTGCTCAACGTCCGCTGGCTTCTCACGGGCCGACGCAACGTCCGCGATCGCAAACGCACCGACCGTCGCGACCGACGCGACCGCGAGCATAGCAGCGCCGCTGGCGCGCTGACGCTGTGAGGTCGTCGCCGGCTTGGTGGCGAAGGCACGCGAGGCCGACGCGGCCGAGGCCTGCATCTTGAGGGAGCGGATAGCGGCGCGGCGGAACATTCTAATGTGTAGGGGGAATTCGGTTCTGGTTCCAATGGAGGAAGGCGAGCGAAGGGTGGCGAAATGTGAAGTGAGACTTGGATTCGGGGACTCGCAAAGGGGGGCCGGCAGGTAGAGAGAGAGAGAGACCGCTGACCTGGAAGATCGTCCAGGGTGCGACTGCGTTTCCGACGGGCCAGATCTTGATGCGTGGTTATACCAGTAGTCTGTGTGGAGAAATCTGTGAATCAGACGGTCAATACACTGACCTACGAGAAGGGTTACATCCGCGGTAGGTAGGTCGGACATGCTTGTGTTGACCGGGTGCTTTTATCTCGAGGGGGTGGCGCATCTTCAACGCAGCGAACCGCGTCCGACCGATCAGAAAATGACTTGCGTTTAGTATGAGATCCTTCTGGAACCGGTCCGCGTGAACCGCGGCCCTATTACGTCATCACCTTCTGGCACTGCACCCTCGGAACGGAAATTTATCGAAGAAACCAGCGGTCCACCTCGGTATTTTACCAACCCCAAGAATGACACGTCCTTTTCAATGACATCCATTAGTGACATGGCTTCATAACGGTTCAACCTGAAACGGGCCGGCCACATCGATAGCCTCTCTCTCTCTCGCCGTCCTCGTCACCATCATGCAGCTAAACCAGCACGCCCACCACGACGAAGAGCGTACTGTCTATGTGCCGCTGGGCGCGCTGCAGGCGCTGGTACGCGGTGCACGGAGCCAGGGCGACGACGAGCGTGTGCTCGCCCAGCGACTCGCGGCCCAGCGCGAGCGACTCGAAAGGCTCCGCGCCCAGACGGCCGAGGTCGAGCAGACGTTGGCGCAGTACAAGACCGACCACCGTCAGTCCGTGCTCACGCCACCGACGTCACCACCGACGTCACCACGTGGCGGTCGCATGCGGTCTCCAACGGTCAGTGGGCACAGTGGCAGCGGTACAGGCGAGAGCACCGAGCGTAGCGGTCTGCGCTCGGTCGCCCGACGCTCGCTCGCGCCACAACTCCACACAACCGACACCGCCAACCACTTGCTCTTGTCGCACAACTCCCCGGCCGCGACGCGTGTGCTCATCATGAAGGAGCGCGTGGCGCAGCTCGAAGAAGTCATGACGTCCGTGAAAGAGATCTCGGCGCAAGGCGAGTTCGAAGAAGTCATTGCGCGCACGCTCGGAGCGGCCCAGAAGCTCGTGCGTGCCGACAAATATACGCTCGGATTGCTCAACGAACGGCGGAACGTAGTCGAGATCTTCTCGGCCGGTCCGTTCCGCAAGCACCAGTCGATCGTGGCGGGGGCGGCCGACACGGCGGTCGTGTCACCGACCGGAGAGGCAACCGCAGCAACCCGGACAGCACCAGTACCGGTCGCGCCAATGCGACAGCGCGTGTACTCGACCTTTGGGATCGCACCAAGTCCGACCAAGAGCCGCACTGACAACGCAGCCGCACGTGCGCTCTACGCAGCCGAAGGCTTCGTGGCCGCCGACAGCGCGACGACGTTTGGACGTGTGGTCATGACCGGCAAGCCGCTCCACATTGAGGACTTTTACACGCACGAGGCCTACGACGATCAGATCAAAAGCGGCAGCAAAGGCGGTGCAAGCCCGCGGGCGTTGCTGTGTCTGCCGATCTGCAACGCCCACGGCGCCGTCGTCGGCGTGCTCCAAGTCGTGTCCATGCACGCGTCGTCGTCGCCGTCGGCCACGGTCACGCCCAAGAGCAACGTCTTTCTCGACACGGACAAGCGCAGCCTCGAGTTCCTTTCGGTCGTGGCCGGCGCTGCGATCTGGAACTTGATCCTCTTTCGTGAGCGACAGACCGCACAGAGTCGAATCGAAGGCCTCTTGAAACTCCACCGCAACATCTCGATGGAGGCCGTGTCGTCGGCCGTGCTCGACCAAGTGCTCTCGGTGTGCCACGAGCTCATTGGCACCGAGCGCATTGGGCTCTTCATGAAAGTCGAAGGCGAGACCGAAGACGAGCTCTACATTGCCTGCGCCGCCGACATTGTGCGTGGCGAGTACGTGCCCATTACCAAGGGCATTGTCGGCCACGTCGCGCGCACGGGCGAGACCGTGATCACAAACGACGCCTACACGCACCCCATGTTCGATCCGACGCTCGACCACAAGACGGGCTTTCTGACCAAGCGCATCTTGTGTTTGCCCGTGCGGTCGCCCGATGGACCGATCCTCGCCGTGCTGTCGGCCGTCAACAAGATCGACAACACGGACTTCTCGAGCGAAGACGCCGTGTTCCTCAACTACGCCGCCGACGCCGTGGGCATTTCGCTCCACAAAGCGAGCCTTCATCACGAAGTCAAGACTTCGCAGAAGCTCATTGAAGCGCGGCTCAAGCTCACGACGTTCCTCTCGGAGAGCACCGACATTGAGCGCTTCGTGGATCTCGTCATGGAGGTCGGGAAAGATATTATGGAGTGTGACCGCTTCGGCTTCTTGCTGATTGACCACTTCAAGAAGGAACTGTGGATCACGCCGCGTGTCGTCAGCAGTGGTGGTGGTGGCAGTAGCCCGGGTGAGGCCAGCGCGGGTTTGCGGACGCCCATGAACCGCGGTATCTCAGGCCTCGTCGCGACCACGGGCCAATCGGTGTGGACCCGCGACGCCTACAAGCACGAGCTCTTTGACCCGAGCGTCGACACCAAGACGGGCTACCGCACGACCAGCGTACTGTGCATGCCCGTGTTCGAAGACCACGCAACGCTCACGGCGGCGCCCAAGGTCGTGGCCGTTGCCATGTGCATCAACAAGAAAGAAGGCTCGCACGTCGTGGCGTTCACCAAGTCGGACCGAAACACCATGGAGAAGCTTTGCCGTGAAGTGCAGTTTGCGCTCGGTCGCCTCTCGCTCGATATCTCGTACTACAAGGTCGTGTACGACTGCACAACGCGGGCGACGGAAGGAGGTGCCGGTGGGAAAGGCGACGTCAGCGGCTCCAGTAGCACCGGGCGGCTCGACGTGCTCTCGGAGCCAGACATTATCTCGTCGATCGTGCACAAATACTGCAACAGCAACCTCGCAAACGAGCCCGCAGGTGCCGAGCCCGTGCCGCCGTCGATTGCGTCGGTCGTGCCGTCGCTGCTCAAGAAAAAGCAAGAGGACGACGCGATTCCGTTCCCGCGCGAGATCGTGTTTGCGAGCGGCCCCGACGATCCGCTCGACCAGTGGGACACCGATACGCTGGGCATGAGCAGCAGCGAGATTGCGTCGTCCTGCGGCGCGATCTTCCGCGCCTACGGCTTCCTCGAGGCCTTCCGTATTTCGACTGACAAGTTCGCGGCGTTCACGACCAACGTCGCGAACTACTACCGCAGCAATCCGTTCCACAACTTCCAGCACGCCCTCCAAGTACTCCTCACGACCCACATGATGCTGCGCAGCGAGTGTCGCAAGTTCTTCTCCGGCGTCGAGATCTTCGCCATGCTGATTGCCGCACTGTGCCACGATATTGACCACCCGGGCAACTCGAACGAGTTTGAGCTCAAGACGCTGAGCCCCATGGCGCTTACCCACAATGACGACGCCGTGCTCGAGCGTCACCATTGCCGCGTGACCTTCATTATCCTCAACCACAAGTCGGCCAAGATCCTCCAGCACCTCGACGAGACGCGGTACAAGCGTGTGCGGCAGCTCATCATCTACTGCATCCTCGCGACCGACATGGCGAAGCACTTTGACAAGTGCAAGGCGCTCGAGAGCCTCACACGCCGGCAGCTCACAGAGAAGCGCAACTTGCTCATGGGCATCTTGATCCACGCTGCCGACCTCTCCCACCAAGCGCTTCCGTTCAAGCAGACCGCGGACTGGGGCCAGCGCATGCTCGACGAGTTCCAGGCGCAGGCGAAAGCTGAGGCCGAGCACAACGTACCGACCGATGGCTTCATGCAGAACCTCGAGAGCCGCAAGAACCGGCTCATTGTACAAATCAACTTGATCAACTACGTCGCACGACCCATTTGGCTGCCATTGAGCTCGCTCTGCCACCAGCTTCGCGTACGTGTCGCTCTTGTTTCGCTTCGTTTGCTTGTCGTGGATGGCACCTTGGGACTGACTCTCTCTCTCTCACTCTCTCTCTCTTGACCAGTTTTACGCCGACGAGCTGGAGAAGAACTTTGAGCGTTTCCAGGCGCAGCTCGAGGAGTGTCGCCTTGCAGAGCAGCAACAGCATGGAGCGCCTGGTGCGGGCGACACCGTCGGGACCGCACTCGGCGGGGCGTCGTCTATTCTCATGAAGAAAGCCACCGCCACACCAGTAGGATCGATGGCCACGACGCCCAAGTCGCGTTCGAACTCGTCCGTCACGAGCGGCGGTGACGACCATCGCGCGAGCATGAACCCTGTTGCCGCGCCTCCAGCAGCGCAAACATCCCACCAACACCACGCGCACCACGGTAGCACGATCACGTACAGCACGCCTGGCACCTCGAGACATCGATAGACCTGCTCATATAGATAAAAAATCCACTCACCGAGCATCTCCATCCCCAAATAGAGAGTTGGTAATGACAATGAATTGGCAGGCAGCACGTTACCCGCGTGTAGAGGCTCTAGGTCACTTGAGGAAGACAACAACAGCTGTCGTATCGTCGTGGCGACGGCGGCGGTGGCTGCCTGGCGGCAGACTGAGCAGCTCCGAGTACGTCATGGCGTACCGCGCCGCAGCCTTCTGGAGTGTCTTCTCGACCACGGCGCGACCAGCACGTTCGGGCGCGCCCTGCGCCAGCGCCTCGCGTACGGCCTCGACGGCCTCGTCGTTCGTGAGAAAGTCCCAGACACCGTCCGAACCAATGATCACAAACTCGTCGTCGGCGTGGATCTCGTGCGTGCGCACTTCCGGAATTGCCGAGATGTACGGCGGCGAGTACGGCGCGGCGATGTGACGACCTGCCGAGCGGTCGCCGTTCACGTAGGCTGGGCCGTTGAACTCGGAGTACTTGAGCGCAAAGTCGCCGAACGCACGCGTGGGTTGGAGCGCGCCCTTGACGTAGCACGAGTCTGGGCGGCGACACACAAAAACGTTGTCTTCGCCCGGGTGCTCACGCTTGAGTCGCTCTTGCTCCAGCTTGGACATGGCGTTCTGGTCCTGTGTGAGCGCGACGGCGGTCCACTTGTCCCCTCGCGACGATTTCTTGCCCAGCACCGCGCGGATGTCGCCCGCGTTCGCGACGTGAAGCGTGTCGTCGCGCACGAGCACGAGCAGCGCGCACGAGCCACAACGACCGACGGCCCCAAAGCCCAATTGGAACGCGTCCGTAACCTTGGCGAGCAAATCCCGGTCCGTGCGCCCAAAGCCGCGCTGGATCGCGCTCGCGACGTGGTGCTTCGACACGGGCTTGGCCGCGGACGTCACGTCGCTTGCGTCCTGTGGGTTCGTCGTCGACGATTTGGGTTTCGCGTTTGTCAGTTGGTCCACTTCCTTCTTCACGTTGCCGATCAGCACGGCGCGACCGTACTCGGACACTTGCCAGCCGCCTGTGAAAAAGCCCATAGCGTTAGTCCTCTCTCGCTCTTCCGTGCGCGTCACTGTCCCTCGTCTCACGTACCGTGGCCGTCGAGGACCAGTGCGTAGACGTCACCGTTGTCGGTCGTGTGGACGTCAAACTTGTCTTCAATGGGAAAGTTGGCCTTGTACGACGCACAGCTCACGCGCGAGACGCGCGAAGCTGCCGTGTCCACGGCTTCGAACTTCTCGCCATCGAGCGGCAGCGTGAAGCCGATCGCGTCACCGACCTCGTCACCGCTGTACGCTGGCGAGAAGCGCGCGTCGCACTGCGCTTCGCCGGCCGCGTTCACCGAGCAGAGCTGGTCGGCGTGGGCGAGCGCGAACATCGAGAGCCCGAGCCCGCCCAGCACGAGCGTCGAGCGCAGCCGTGTGCTGCTGCCGCCCATGGAGGTTAGGGGTTGAAGGGTCTGCTTGCTGTGCGTAGCGATGCCGCGTAGTTGCCTCGTTGCTGCGGAGACGCCGGCGGTGAAGAGCCGCATATGGTTCCCTAGTTGTCGATGCCTGTGGGATTTCCTTCCTCACGGTTCGCCCTCTCGACAAGTGACGCAAGCCAGATCCGGTTCGTATCGGATAGAGTTGTGAACCGATACGAACATAGCAGGTTGAAGTGTGGGCGACCGGTTCGAAACCGGTTCGTTGGGACAGTGAGATGGCTTCACTCTCCTCTCGTCTTGGTGAGTTTCTTGCCACCGTCACCCGCAGCTGACCGTCCGCTTGCGCAAAAGCTCCATCGATGAGGTGGGCAACTGCGAACAAAATAAAATAAAGAGACTGGGTGGTCGGATCGTGGTCGAACGACCGTCGCACCCTCGCTCCGTTTCCAGCACAAGCGGCGGCGGTGCGATGCCGCTGGATTACTGGACAGGACCATGGTTGCAGTGCAAGCTCGCCCTCTCCGGCAACGTAGGCGTTTGTGGGGTTTTGCGAGTTGACGTTGTTCTGGTCCGCCAAGTCGAGATGGCGAAGAGGCCAGGTACAATACAGTACAGTGTACCGTACCGTACCGTACAGCATTAGCTCACCGCCTACGGTACCGTGGCCGGTGGATCACGCCGCTGGCGCAAGTGGTTTCCTGGAACGGACCAACGCACGCACGGCAGTTCGCGGTGGATTCTGTCGGAACGATCTGGAGGGCGGAAAGAGGGAGCAGCCGAGCCAGCGCACAAACAACATGCGTCTCTAGTCACCGCGACCGTCGGTCCAGAACGACGAAAGCGGCCATCGAGTTGACCCAAGGCGGCCTTCTGCTGCTTGACGCTCAACACCAGTCAGGCAAACCGGACCTCAAGGCAATGCGAGAGCGAGCCACAATTTTTTGGTCAGTCCGACTTTCTCTGCCCCTGTCATCAACAAAGAGTTGGATTGGTTGTGTGAGAAACCACAGCCAATCTCTCCTCCACAATCGATGGAAGAAAGACGATAGCAACAACAAAAAATCAACAAAAAATCAAACCAAGACACAACCCACATAAGTCTCGCTTTGTTTTTTTGTCGTTCTGGTCGGTTTCTTCGTTTTTTTCCATCGAATTTTGGTCATTGGGGCCAGGGTGAGAACGAAAAACGCCCATGGAAACTCGGCTCTCCGGATTTTCTCCAGAGCGTGAGCCTGGAAATCCAGACACTTGTGGTGGGGTACGTGCGTCTCCTCTTCGCATAGCTATCTCGACCGAACTCGCCACCGCAGGCTTCCTCCGAAGCCGAGTGGAACGCGCCACTGGCCTCTTGCACTCGCTCTGTCTCGTTCGCCACGCGCTGGGTCGAGTCGCGCCTGACTCGGCGGCCGTTCCTTCTATAGGCTGGCCATGGCTTCCCGCGCTTCTT
>JAADXQ010000324.1:0-15230 GCA_023337915.1 Pythium angustatum | reverse complement strand
CGCACGCTTACTCACGAACGTTAGCGCCACGGCAACAGCCAGCCGGACTCCTACTATCGGTCCCACTGGCGAGATCGGAGACCAAGGCCACTTTGGCCTGTACGTCAACGGTGACGCGAACATCCAAAACTGCAATGCGACCGTGAGCTGCTGCGACGGCTTTACTACTGAAGCCTTGAATGCCATGTCTGCTGTGGCGTCATGCTCGTTCGTCTGCTCCGTCACGGAAAGCCGTACAGCGATGTATATCAACGGTCGAACCGTCCGCACAATCGCAACAAACGCCTTGACCGCGCTTCCCACGCCAGCGAAAACTGTGCAGCCCGTCGCAACGGCCAACACTGGGACGGCCATCGCCCCCGTCTCGGCGTTGTGTGGGCCTGCGCTTCGATTGACGGCATCGGCGTCGTTCCTCACTGGATCTGCGTGGTACCCCCGTCAGATGAATGTCCGCGAGGGCTTCGACACGACCTTTTCGTTCCGCATCTCGAATCCGTCGACGAAGTGCAAGATCATGGATGATGTGCACACTCGCTGCCGCTCTCGCGGAGGCGATGGCTTTGCGTTCGTCGTCCAGAACGACAACGAGATCAGCCTCGGATCGGGCGGCATGGAACTCGGGTACGGCGGTCTCCAGAACGCGCTGGCTATCGAGTTTGATACCTGGTACAACCACGAGCAGCTCGATGCGTATGAGAACCACGTGAGTGTTCACGTCTCGCGCAAGGGTGACGCCATCTATGCCAACCATACGTATTCACTTGGCTCGACAACAAACGTTCCAGACCTCACGGACGGAACCCATATCGTGCGGATCGTTTACGATCCCAACATGGACGGGAATCTGTGCGTTCTTCATGGACTTTGCTGGAACGGCAGAGTGCGACTGTGCTGACGCGTATGATGTCTGTAGGCTCTTTGGGGAGTACTTTACTGCAACGACGTTGGCGGGCGATTTCTTCACTCAGGGCGAATGGCTATCTGGCGTCGGTTCGATCTCTGTGTTCATGGACGATCTCAACTCGCCCGTACTTGTCGTGCCGCTGCGGCTGGATGATACGATCGAGCTCAACCACGGTCGCGCGTGGGTGGGGTTCACCGCGAGCACAGGGGCAACAGCGTACCAAGCACAGGACGTTTTGTCCTGGACGTTTGAGTCACTGCGACGTGAGATCACGCGGGTATCCCCCTTGGACGAAATGTAGATGACGACCATGGTGCCGCACCGCACACCACGCACTACGATTTTTGTCTCCATTTTTTTCTCATTTATGGTCTGATCAAACAACGAAACGAAACAGGGGGTGAACCGTGCTCAATCTAATAGGGTCGGACGGCTGGTCTATGCGAGGAGCCAGACCAAGTCCATCAAGCGCTCCGCCTTCCAGTCCACTTGCGCAATTCTAATCCTCTTTCTTGTTCTTGCTCCTCATCAAAAGGTGCGCAACACCGCGGCGTTTAGTACGAGATGCCGTTCGCACGGAGCTTCGCTTCGAGCTCGGCAATTCGAGCATTCGCTGCGTCGAGGTCACGCTGGAGTCCAGTCTCGTCAGTGCGGCTCGTGCGCTTCACAGGCGCCGACGCGGGCGGGGCAGTCGAGCCCGTGCGGTTGACGCGCGTCACACGAGACGCACCCGACTTGCTGTTCTTGGCGCGCTTGCCATCAAACGTGATCTTGCCAAACTGGTCTGGACGCAGCGACATCAAAGCCGGCGAGTTGTCAGCACCTTCCACCCATTCGTCTGCGGACATCGACGGAACACCGGCGAACGTATCGGGGTAAATGTCGTCCTGGAACGCGTCCGACTTTCGCGGCACGTAGGCGTGCAATGGTTCCACAGCGTTGGATGTGAGCTTCAAGAGGCGAGCGGTCTCGCAGCTCATGATGTCGCAAGCGCGCTTCGGGATGAGAGCCATACCACGCGCGGCCGTGGTCGAGCGGTATTCGTTCAGCGGGAACGCGTACGGCTCGCCCTCCGACATCTCGTAGTAACGAATGTTACCATCACCCTTACCGCACAGGTACAGAAGGTTCGTGTCGGGGTCGTAGAACGGCATAATCACACCGGCGGCTTGGTCGATGTCGATCTTCTTCGTTTCCTTGTCGAGCTTACGAGGGTCCCAAACCTTGAACTGACGCTGGCTCTGTTTGGTGAAGCCGACCGTGACAAACGTCTCCTTGTCTCCCAAGAACGTCATCTTGACACTCTTGGTACCGCCGTGGGCACCGTCCTTGATCTGAGAGACCTGGCCAGAGCGGGCATCGTACAGTCGCACGACCTTGTCCTTGCAAGTCGTACCGAGGAGGTTTCCCGTCCAGCTCCACGCCAAGTCTTGCGTCAGGTTCTCGCCGTGGGGCGCCATCGACACGATCTCTTGGCCCTTCTCGATATCCCAGAGGCGCACCGAGAAATCCGCCGACGTACTGGCCAGCACGTTGTTGGCCGTCGGGTGGAAGTTGATAAGCGTGACCTTGCGGCCGTGGCCCTGCAGGTCCACGAGCGGCTCCACGCACGTTTCCGTGAGACCACCCTCCGGGATGCCCCAGATCTTGATCGTCGAGTCATCTGACGCCGACGCAATAAGGTGCTCGTGGAAGGGGTTGAAGTCGAAGTCGAGAATGGCACCACGGTGGCCCGAGATCAGCGGGAAGTCCGGGTCGAACTTGCCGTACTTCTCGTACGGCACGACGGCCATGGCACCGCCGCCGGCCTGGATCGAGACCGCGAAGAACTTGGTGTTACCCTTGATATAGTTCTGCTCGCCCGTGGCCGTGGCCAGTCGCAGGTTCGTGTAGCACTTTTCGAGCTTGGCCGGCTCGACGTACACATGCCGGAATTTGCTCTGGCGCACAAAGTGGCTCATCTTGCTTGGAGTAGTTAGTCAAGCGCTAAGCGGGAGGGAGTTCCGTTCCTACAGCAGCAGCAATAGATGCAAGAGGTAAGTTTTCTAGAGTCTGTGGAGTCGGCGAGAGGACGTGTCGGTCCCCTCCGTAGGTTGAACTTGGCTGAGACGAGAGAGAGGAGGTACGAAGGTCACCGCGACTCATGGGGTGGACGCTCCACTCGTTGCACCATGCGCTCCACCTCTGCAACAACACGGTGGTCGGCAGATCCATCCCCTCCGCTCCGCTCCGCCGCGTTCTCTCCGGCATGACGATGCTTACCTCGGTCGCGTGCTGCGCGTAGTGTGGGCGAAGGCAGTCAGTCGCTTTGCGATCCAGCAGCAGGCGATTTCCCCCCGACCCCACGTGGATTTAAACCTTGCGGTATACTATGGAAAAACCTCGCAAAAATCAGTCGGTTCGCCAAAACGCACAGTGCAAAGTGAGTGGGTACAAAGGAAGGCGGCATTGTACCCTGATATACCGACCTAAACATCACAATTGGCGGGGTATCTAACTCTGGTTACAGACTGTCCAGATGGGAAAGATCGGAACAGAAACCTCAACCCGACCAACAAGCATGGCGACGAACACCACGACATCAGCGGCGGCGTCTGGTACGGAGCAGGAGACCAAGAGACGGCGCATTGACCGGTCAAATGACAATGCTGTGCATGGTGACACAGCCGCCTCGGTGGCACTGCTCGACCAGAGCGAGTTTGCGCAGATCAATGAAGGTTCGTGCAGTCTACGCACGGCAACATGGTACAGGACGAGTGCCTGACTGGACGTGTGATGTTCTTGCGGGTGGCAGAGATGAAGCAGTATGACGAGACGCGCGAGCAGATCATCAAGCGCTCGCGTGAGATCTTGAAGAGCAGGTGCGCATGTTACAGGATGAAAGTCCATTGCATGCCTTCGCGTGGCTGAACTCGTGCTGGTCCTGTAAAGCAAACAAGCGATCTACTCACTCCATCGTGGGGACCAAACCGGTGCTACAGCGCTGTTAGAGAAGGCTGAGAAGGTATGGGAGATTAGGGCGGGAACTGTTTGGTGCGCATCGTAGTTCTTACGCTGTCGTTGACGCAGGTCACAGCCGAACTCATCCCCATGACAGCGACGAACCCGTCGCTGCGCCATGGCGCGCTGTCGGCCTCGCTGGAAGAATACGCCGAAGCCAAGTGCTTTGCCCACTACTTGATGACGAACAGGCTGTTGCCGCTGCGTGAAATGCCTCACGTTGAGAAGGACGAGTATCTCGGTGGCGTCGCCGATTTCACGGGCGAACTCACGCGGTATGCGGTCGTGCGCGCAACGGCGCGAGATGAGGTCGCCGTAGAGAAATGCCGGGCGATGGTCGAAGCGATCTCCGGCGAGCTGATTCAGTTTGACTTTCGCAACGGTCCGCTGCGCAAGAAGTACGACTCGGTCAAGTATAACTTGCGCAAGCTGGAGGTACTGTGGATGCTCAACATCACGTTTCGCGCATTGCGGGCAGAGTGATGACCAGTCTGTTTACCACGTAGAACACGCTATACGAGCTCTCGCTGATCAAGGCGAGTGGACTGAAGCTGCAGCTCGATTCGACAGCGGACGAGCCGTCCGCTCACGAGCCGATGCAGGACTGACGTACCACGTTGAAGTAGGGCTTCACAATGAATCTATTGAATCGGACATGAAAATGCAAGCCCACGGTCTCGCCGCAAGCAAATTGTATACAGTTGAAGCAACGATGTGTATGTCTCTGACTTGAAGTTTCCCTCGCCAGTAGGAGATAGGTCCTAGCCAAGGAAGGACTTCTTGTAGCGCACGTGGCAAATACTCGCGACTTCCTCAAGCTTCTTGAGAGCGCTATCCAGGTCTGCCCGGGTGTGTGCCGCTGAGATACAGAAACGCACACGAGCGAGTAGCAAAGGCGTTGCAGGAAAGCCTACTGTCACGACGGCCAAGTCACGCTTGAAACATTCACGAGAGAACTCTCCGACCTTGCTCGTCTGGTACAGCATGACGGGAATGACCGGGGAGTCGAAATCACCGAGCGTGATGACGCCCATATCAATGAGCTTCTGGCGGAAGTAGTTGCTGTTTTCACGGAGAGACGTGAGCTTTTTCTGGCCGAGGTCGGTGCCGTCCTTGCCGTCGATGATGTTCAACGAAGTGAGAATTTGCTGCGCAATAACTGGTGACAGGCTCGTCGCGTAGTTGGCGCCAGCACTGGAACTGCGCACAAAGCCAATGATGTCCTCGGACGCAGCGATGTAGCCGCCCATGGCACCGAAGCTCTTCGTAAACGTACCCATGAGGATATCAATCTCGCTCGGGTCCACACCTGCGTACTCACAAATGCCACGGCCAGTCTTGCCCAGCGCGCCGATACTGTGAGCTTCGTCGACGTACGTGTAGGCCTTGTAGCGCTTGCAGACGTCCACGATCGAACGCAGGTCGACGATCTCGCCCTCCATCGAGTAGATACCTTCAACCATCACCATGATCTTTTTCCACGGACGGTGCGTGCGCGTCTGGCCCTCGGCAATCTTGGTGCGCAACACCGTCTCTAGGTGCTTCGCGTCGTTGTGGCGGAAGACAGCAATGGCAGCGCCGGACGCGCGCGCGCCGTTCACGATCGAACTGTGGTTCATGCTGTCACTGATGATGAGCGTGCCTTTGCCCATCATGGCCGGGATCGACGTCGCATTGGTCGCGTAGCCCATGTTGTACACGATGGCAGCAGGCTTGCCCACGAAATCCGCGACGGCGCGCTCGAGCTCCTGGTGGATCGCAGTCGTGCCAAACTCCATCGACGGCGTCGTGGAGGCCAGGCCAAACTGCTGCACGGCCTGGAACACTTCCTTGCTGCACGTGTTCATCCAGTCGTCGGCAAAGCCGAGGTAGTTGTACGAGCCGAGGTTCGTACAGTGACGGATCGAGCCTTCTTTCTGGTGCAGCGTCTTGTTGCCGTCAACCGAGTAGCGCTCAATCACGTCGATGCTCGCGCCAGGACTGCCGGCGACGGGGCGGTTAAACACATCCTGGACACGGTGGTAGATGCGG
Organism: Pythium angustatum; assembly: GCA_023337915.1. Classification (NCBI taxonomy): domain Eukaryota; phylum Oomycota; class Peronosporomycetes; order Pythiales; family Pythiaceae; genus Pythium; species Pythium angustatum. The sequence goes on along the minus strand of JAADXQ010000324.1, from coordinate 9,295 downwards.
TTCGTGTAGAAGTTTTCCCATGCGATGAGGAGGCGCGCGTAGCCCTTCTGCGTGTGCTCAGACGAATAACGCGAGCCGAAGACGCGGCCCAAGTAGTCACGAATGTGACCGAACGTGATGAGGATGGCAAGCTGCACGTAGCAGAGAATCGCCGGGACCCACGGGACCTTTTCGACAGTCATGCTGACAATCGACGGTCGATGGAAGGGTGCTACGCGACGCAAATGAGAGACTGAAAGGTGGCGGCAGCAGCGGCAGTGGGGAAGTGAAGGAAAGATTACGCCTTGCCTCTCTTGTCTCTTGGTCGGCTGCAATCGAAAGCTGCAGGGAGATGCGTTCGCTTGTTGGCGGCGAGCGACGCAGTGGTTCGGCAAGCGGTCCGACGATCATGGGCGATAAAACCTCGACGATTACGGATGTTTTGGGATTGATAAACCTCAAAGAATACAAGGTTTTAAGGTCAAATGTCTCTTCAGGATGACGAAACCGGCCAAAAACTGGCGGTTCTGGTGGAGCCATGAGCCGGATCCTCCTCTCCAGAGAGAACGATCGGCGGATGTCGCATCGGGCGGCCCAACAGCTTGGGCCGCCTAACCGATTCCGATACACCAGAGCTACGGTCCGTAGCCTACGGACACGAGCGCTTATCGATCGACTACTTAGTACAACACTAGTGCTCACACACCAGCACAGCATGGCACTGCCACTAGCGGTGCTGTATACATACTGTACAGCACCGCTAGTATACATACCGCTAGTATACGGTAAAACCCATCCAACAGTCGTGGCGCCGCCCACCGCCCGATGCGGTCCTGGACCAGGACCCAGCACTCCTGGTGCACACGTCACAGTTTCTGGAAGGGGCGCCAACACGAACGATTGGACGACACCACATCAGATTCAGATACGGGATCAGACCCATCCAAATCTGAGGCGCGGCAAAAGCCGCCCAGCACGGAAAGCGGCATGGGCGCATGAAGCGATCGCGGTCGGCTCTCGCGCGCCACCGCCAGCGGCGGCTCCAGGAGGCGACGCTCCATGTGTCCGACGCCTCCGACATCAGTACCGTCGCAGACATTGCGGGTGCCGCGTCGCTTACAAACCTCTGCCAGCGGCTTCAAGACGACGATGACGACGCTGGCATCGACGGCAACACGGTCGCGGTCGCGACGCTACACCAAGCGATCCGTGTGCTACGCAACATCAAGAACAGTGTGTACCACCGCGCGATGGCGGCGCGTGTACTGGGACTGTTGATGCTGCAGGAGCCGGCGCACGTTGCACGACTCGGGCTCGAGCGCGAGGAGCTGCTGGACGCGCTCTTGCAGCTCGTCAATTGCTGCCGCCGCTTTGACGCCCACAATGCCGACACGCGGCGCGTGCACGTGAACTGCTGCCTCGTGATCTCCATGCTCATGCGCGCGGCGCAGCAGTCCCATCAGCTACAGCCATCCGGTCACCCACAACGACTTCACCTCGTGGTCACGCTCGACTCGGAGCTGCTGGCGATGCCACCGCGCCCGACCGAAAAAGGTAGCGCGTTTCTCTTGCTCACAGTGAGCGGGTGACCCGAGACGTCCGCTGAGGATCAAGATAGAGCACATGGATCTGGTGGGCTACTGGAGAAAGGGCGGATACCACTGCAGCCGATTCGCTCCCACGCGCAGCTTCGACCTCCACCGCCCGCGTCTCCGCCACGAAGCACAGTGCTCCCACTAGAGCAACACAGTAACCGCCGTCGATCGCCTGTCAAACGCAAGGCTGCGTCGACCACGCGAGATCCCGACCCTCCCACACTATCGGCTCATACAGGTCTCGCGCGAACCGAAGATTCGTCACTGGCAGCGGTGCTCGAGCGGCGACAGACGCCCAACCGTCAATTCAAAATGGACCGCTTTCGCGTCATCACGCCCGCGCTCGTACCATCGACGTCGACAGGAGGAGGGCGCGTTACCCGAAGCAAACCACTGCCCGTGATCCCGCCGTCACGGCATCAGCTGACCAGAACCGACATGGACGCCTCGTCGCCGGTGACGAGCAGTCCTAACCAACTCGACAGCTCCCCTCGTTCGTTGGACGTCGTGACTGCAACAGCAGCCGGCTCGTCGTCGTCTGCATCGTCTACTCTCCTGGAGCCACATCACATGGTGGAGATTCTTCGCTCCGGACGAATGCCCGTGGCCTCGGCGGCGTATTTTCACACGCGCTTACGCGACGTCGACGCGTCCGTCCGGCGATCCGACACGCCCAGTCGAATTCAAGTTGTCGAGTGGGGTGAGTGGCGTCGACGAGGTTTGTTGGGCGGCGACGAGGAAAGACCCGACAACCAACCGAACGAGACTGCAGCGATAGATCGTCGGGACGGCCCTCCGACTGCGACTACAGCGTCACCAGCGGTCGCACCACACGTCGGCATTCGTGGAGCGCCCGTGCCCATAGACAATATCCACACGCCCGAGTACAAGCGCGAGCGACTGCGAGACATCCTCTCGTCACCGGTTGAGCCATTGGAGCGCAACACGGCGCAGCTACTCTCGCTCGGCCGCCAGCACAGCACCATGACCATGCGCGCACTCGGCGCCGAGCTCCACGAATTACGTGATGGTGAAGCACGTACGCGGCAGCAGTCACGGTCGCTGATTGAGCGCGAGCGCGACAAGCTGCCACTCAAGTTCCTGTTCCAGCTGCCCGGCGGTGCAGCGTACTGCCGGGACCGCATGCGCCGCGCCATGCTGCTGTGGGTGCTCGAGTTCGAAGCCAACCAGAAGCGCATGGCACTGGTGCAGTGGAAAGCCATCGTGGAGCAGTGGCGCTTTCGCGAGCGTGGCCACGCGTACCACCGCTTGGCGATCGAGAAGCGCCTCAAAGTCGCCATCGAGTACGTGCTCCGTGGGTTCCAGCAGCAGGCGTTCCGGAAATGGGTCGCAACCGTGCAGCTCGCGATCTGGACGGACCGTGACGTCGCGGTGCGCAAGATCCAGCGACAAGTCCGGCGCCACTTTGGTCTGCGGCGTTTCCTGCGGTGGCACGACGCGCACCCTGTTGGTGGACCTATCCTGCGAGACGTCTACCTCACGCCACCTCGCGATGATGACCGCGCTGTCGTCGTGCACTTCCGGATCCCACTGCGTGTGCGTGAAGAGCGCCGTCGCATTTGGTTCGCGGCAGAGCTCGTCCAAGGCGTGTACCGTAAGCGACGCTTCCGTACCTTCCTCCAGCGGTACCGTGTCGCGGCCACAAAGATCCAAGCGCGTGCGCGAATGCGCCTCCACCGCGCACAGTATCGGCTCCTCCGTCATCGCGTCATTTGTTTCCAGGCCTGGGTCCGCATGCACCGCGACTATTGTGCGTACCAGACGCTACGCCGCGCGGTCGTGTTGGTGCAAATCAACTTCCGCGCCATGCGGATCAAGCGCATGCGGAAGCTCGTGGTCAAGGCACAGCGACGCGCCGTGGAATGGCGGCTCACGGCCGCGCTGCGCATCCAGCGCGTGACGCGTGGCTTTCTGGGTCGCTGCGATGCGCGGCGGCGCATTCGCGAACGCGACGAAATGTTCCACGCGGCGCTCGTGGTGCAACGCGCGTGGTATCGCCGCAACAACGAGTGGTCGACGTTCCTCTTGCTCGGGTGTCTCCGCGAGAAAGAGACAGAAGAGATTGCGTTCGACCGACGCGTGCTCACGTTCAAGCGACACTACATGGCCAAACAGATCCAGCACGCGTGGCAGCGCCACCTTCTCCGGTTGAGAACGCACGCAGCCGCGTTCGTGCAGCGCAACGTACGTCGCTGGATCGCTACGCGTGCTGTCGAGCGCAAGAGACGTGAGCTCCTGGCCCATCGTCGCATCAAGTGGTTCTTTCGCTTTCGCCATGCGCACCGTGTTGCGACTGCATGGAAACTCCAGTTCTGGTGGCTGCGCGCGGTACCGGGCCGGCTTACGGTCCATTTACGTCACCTGCGACTTCAGGCGGAAGCTGCGAGGCGGCGTGAAGAGTACTATCGCGACCAGTGGGCCGCGACCGTGATCCAGAGTGGGGGGCGCGGGCGTCGTGACCGTCGGCTCGCACGGCAAGAGCGATGTGCTCGCGTCCTCCAGAAAGCCGCGCGTGGGTTCATCATGTGGCGGCGTGTGAAGCGAGAGATTCGCCGCATCAAAGCGGCGTTCGCGGCGCAGCACGCACAGCGATGGATCGAAGAAGCTTGTCACCGTGTTTTCACAGCCAAGATGGCACGCCTCGACGCAGCGGCGACGCGTATCCAGTCCGACACGCGTGGTTACCTGTGGCGTGGCCGGCTCACACGCCTACTAGTCGAGCGCGAGCTGCGTGAACGAATGGCCACACGCATTCAGTCGCGCTGGCGGCAGAACGCGCAAGCGCGACTCGCGAAGCGTGTGCTCAGCGCACAGCGTCGACGGCGTGAGAACCCGTTTCGCGACGCGTCGTCGATCGCCCATGTGCTCCGTGAAACGCAAATGCGTGCGAATGCGCTCTTTGACCCCGACGACGAGATTCAAGGGCTTCACGTGGCCGAGTGGCTCAAGCGACTGGGGCTGAACGAAGCGCAGTACGTGCCGCTGTTCCAGAAGTTTACTGGCGACGGGCGAGACGTGCTGACGCAGCTACGGACGAGCGGAGGGGCCGACAACTGCCTGCGACTGCTTGAGCGCATCGGCGTGGACGACGACGACGACGCTCAGCTCATGACGACGAACCTTCTTGCTACGCAGACAGTGCGCGAGGTGCGCCGCCTGCGTACACAGCTGGCTACGATGCGTCGTGTCCAGAAAGAGGAAGACAAACGAGGTGAATTCGCGCAGCAGCAGCTGCATCGCGCTCAGCAAGCGAAGCAAGAGATCGCCGAGCAGCTCGAAGACGTGCTCAATGAAGCCGCTGACTTTCGGAATCCGCCCACGGCCCTGCGGGACAAGCGTGAAAAACTCGCGACGCAGCTGGATGTCGCCCAGAGGAACGTGGCCATTGTCAAGCAAAAGCGCGAGGCCATCGAGCAGCGCGTGGCACAGCGTACGCGCGAATTGCAGCGGCTGCAGGACGAGTTGAGTGACCGCGAACGCGACGACGTGTCGGCCGTGTACAGCCTACTAAACTTTCGTCTCGTGCGGCAGCTGAGTGTCGCGCGCGACTTGTTCCTCAGCAAGTTCCCTGGCCTCGAGGCACGTGCACTGGCGTTCGTGGGTGCGCTCGAGGAAGGTCAAGTCTCCACGTGGCAGCTGCTGCGGTTCTTTCAGGCGAACGTCACGATCTCTCAAGTGAAGACGTCCATGTCACGGCTCACGTACTTTCCGTTCGCGACCGACGTGAAGAAGCACGACCACGCACGTTTCCTTGCGTGTAGCGACGTACTGCAGTACGGGTTCGAAAAGATGGGCGAGCTGTTGGCCGTGCCGATCGACGAGATGGTGCTGCACATCCACGACGACACGCGACGGACGCACGACGCGGCCTTTCTCCCGGCCATGGTGCTTCAGACGATCTACGAAGCGCACCGCTGCCGGCAGCCCAAGGAACGCGCCATCGCGTGGACCGAGGGCGTACGCTCGATCGCCGCTATGAACACTGTCGCGACGCGTGTGCAGAGCCACTGGCGTCGCCGCGCAGCGACCCGTGTGTTGCAGTTGGTGCGGTCCACGCGGCTGAAGCAGCAGCTGCGCGACGAGTACTTGGCGCACGTACAGACGGATTACGTGCGACCTATCTGGCAAGAAGATCGGGACCGCGAGCAGCACGAGTACGAGCAGTGGCTCCGCGACGAAGCGAGGGCAGCGAGAGAGGACGCGCTCCACGCTGTGCTGCGATTCCCGTGGCAAGAAGACTGGGACGACAACCTGCAGAGCTGGGTGGTGTACCGCGTACGGCAGGTACCAGCAGTCGACGGAGCAGCGGACGACGAGCGTGTCGAAGACGAGGAGTACGAGTACGCTGTCGAGCGTCCAGTGTACACGGTGGAGGAGGAGGACGCGGTGGTCCGGATCCAGTCGGCCGCACGTCGGCGGCTCGCCTGCGCAGTACTGCAGGAACGGCGCCGGCACCAGCGACGCGCTGAGCAGCGGCACGTGATGGAGCGCCAGTGGTTGGCAAAGGCAGCCGAACGCGCGCAGACCATGACGCTGCGGCTCAAGGTCGGTATCGCCGCCGACGCGCGCGTGTCGCTGTGGCTCGGTCATCGCCAGCAGCGACAACAGCAGCAACAGCAACGCAAGACCGAGAGAGACGCAAGCACAGGACCGACGCCCGCAGGTCGCCGCCGCCGCAACGCCGTGGAGAAAGAGGAGCGCGAGAAGCAGCACGTGCACGACGCCGAGACCGTCGCGGCGTTCGAGGCGCAGCTGACCGACATGGCTGTGCTGCCGCACTGCGACAAGGCCTACCACCGCAGCGTCCGTGCCGACCACCGACGCCACGCGCTGTTCCCAGCGAACGCACGGCCGCCGAACGTCCACGCCCACGCGACGCTCGAGCTGCTGGACGCGACGCAGACGCTGCAGCGCGCGCTCGCACTCCGGACTGAAGCGACGACCACGCTCACGTTCACGCGCGTGGCGCTGCCGTTTGGCTGGCGCGAATTTCCGCCGACGACGCCCGGGGCACGTGCGTATTACTACGACACGCGGACGCACGCCACGTCGTGGGAGCGACCGCAGTACGACTTTGCCGCCGAGTACGCCGCCGTCAAGATCCAAAGCCTCGCACGCGTCGCGGTCGCATGGACTGCGCGCGAGCACGCGCTGACCGAGCTCTCGTTTGTTGCGACCGTCCAGACTACGCTGCAGCACGCGGCGCGCGTTGGCTGGATCGGCTGTGGCCTCGAAGGCATGAGCGCCGCCGTGCTGCTACACCGCCTCGGGCTCGGCAGGTCGGCGACGGTAGGCGCACTCGCTGCGGCTATTGCGTCGCTCTCGGCCGACGACGCGTTGCGGCTCTCGGATACCAAGTGGAAGAAGCTCGGGATGACGCCTGACGACATTACGACGCTCCGTACGCATGCGCCGCCGCGGCGTATGAGACCCGCACGCACCAAACCGCTCACAGCGTCGGAGCTGCTGCTGGCGCCGACCACCAAGCACGCATTCAACGTCTTGCCGACCGAGCGCGTCGTCCATCAGCTTGTGGCGCAGAGCCTACCGAACCAGCAAGGCCGCGTCGTTGGACTCGTACGTGCCGTCACGCAGTCGTCGACGCCCGTGTCGTACCGTCAGTTGGAAATGCACTTGCGCCTCTACGCTGGCCGACCGGACGACGCCGTCGCACGCATTGGCGACATTGCGTCGCTCGCGTGCGCGACGCAAGCGCCACAGGAGCACGCGATCCTCGCGCTCATGCTCCGTAGTCTCGAGCGCTGCTTGGTGTTGGCCGCGAACCTCAAGCTCCGCGGTCTCCACGACGAGCTCACACTTGTCGCACACGTCGCGGCTGCACTGCTGCGTGGACCCGCTGGCGCCCAAGACGAGAAGGATGGCGAAGATCAAGCGGACGACCACGACGTGACGGCGTCGTTACTCAAAGCGCAAGTGCTCGTGTCGCCAGCCACGCCGCTCGCGCGACCACCAGCCGCAGCCGCGGTCGTAGCGTCGACAGCCGACGCCGCTCGGCGCCGCTGCATCGAGCGGCCGGTCAAAGGGCTCTGGGAGAATACGCCGCTGTCGCCGGCCCCTCTCTCGGCCGCACAGGTCGCACTGTTTGTCCGTGAGCGTGGACTCGAGCGCGTGCTGCGGTGGTGGCGCAGCGCAGCGCTCATCCAGGCCGCGTTCCGCATGCACGGCGTACGTGTGTGGTACCACGCCGTCCTCGCGCACCGCCGCTACTGTGCCACCATTGTCCAATGCGCATGGCGCGTCTATGGCGCACGTGAGCACCGGCGGTTGCTCGAGTTGCAGCAGCGGGCACCGTTCGAACAGCGCTACGACAAGCTCACGCAAACGTTCTTTTTCGTGTACACGCCGACGCGCGAGCAGCTCCTGGACGAACCACGCGATGCCCACGGCGCCGTCGTGCCGTTCCGCCCCATGGTCCAAGACCGCGTGACCAAGCGCTGGGTCCAAGCGTGGCCGCATCTCGACACGACCACCCTCCACGGACGAGCCCAAGGCCGTGGCGACAACGCCCACGACGACGACGACGATTGGACCCGTGACGCGCCGCGCTGTGGCCTGTGCCACGTCGAGCGTGCCGTGCGGCGGTGCCTCGAGTGCGTCGCGCCGTCGGGCGACTACGTCGACACGTGCCTGGCGTGCTTTTACGACGGCCATGCCCCCGGCACGGCACTGGCATGGCACGCATTCACGCCGCTCTATGCACAGCAAGCTGCTGCCGGCAACCAGGCACCGCGTGCGTTCCACTGCGTCGAGTGCAAACGCTTCTCGACGCGGCGGTGCCTGGCGTGCCGCGAGCACTACTGCGAACGGTGCTTCTTGCGCGTGCACCGCAAAGGCCACACGCGTGCACGCCATGCGTGCGAGCACTACGCGGCACGGGCCGCTGTCTGCGTCGAGTGCGAGGCCAACGTTGCGAGCCACACGTGCCTCGTGTGCCTGGATGTGCTGTGCGAGCCGTGCTTGGCACGGACCCACGCGCGCGGCGCCAAGCAGCACCACGCACGCACGCTGCTGCGGCAGCCGCTCGACGCCGACGCCGGCCACGTCTACTGCGAGCACTGCGACGTCCGTCGTGGCGACGCGAACTGTCGCTTCTGTGCCCGCGCACTGTGCCACGTGTGCCTCGACGACCCGACCAAGCACGCGGCCGCAGCGTGCCCCGAGACACTACTGCAGCTCAAGAAGCGCGAAGTGCTGGGCGACCGCGTCTGTGTCGAGTGCGGCAAGCCGGCCGACCGGCAGTGCGAGCGGTGTGGCGACAAGTACTGCAGCGTCACGTGGATGGGCAACCCCGGGTGCTTTGAGCGGTTCCACTGGAAAGGCAAACGTGCCGACCACACGTGCGTGCCCCTCGAGGACACTGGACCGACCGGTGGAACGGTGATGGCAGAGCTCGACGCACTCGAAGCACGCGTCAAGCAGAAGCGGCGGGAAGACGCCGAGGCAGCCGAGCACGAAGCGCGGGTTATGGCAGCTGCGCTGGCCGAGGCCGCAGCGCTTGCCGAGCGCGACGCCGTCGCAAAGCGCACGACCGAAACGACGGCAGCACGCCGCCGGGCACGTCGTGGTGGGGCGGCAGGTGCCAGCAAACGACGGCTCCTGGGTTCGGCGACCGCCCGTCTCGTGTGCAGTGTCGAGCACTGCGGTCGCGCGACGCTGAGTGCGGCGGTGCCGTTTTGCGG
>JAADXQ010000323.1:0-15236 GCA_023337915.1 Pythium angustatum | reverse complement strand
GACTCACTAGGCACGGTTCGAGTGTCAGAGCCGATGTCTGCCACTTCGAAGTACGTCCCGAGACAGCTTTTGTCAAAGTTTGCAATCTTTCGCAATCACCAATTTCAGTATCTCTTCGTAAATTTCATATATTCGCATCTGGTAACTGAGAGAGCCCAACTGTCGGCTCCCTCGAAACGGCGGAGCCATCAGCCGGGCTCTTCTGGCCCGTCTGTCGCAAAACTCGTCCAAGGCCTGCAGTACTGTACTTCGACGACTCTCGTGGGCGCAAATTGGTCAGCCACAGCACCGGTGGCGAGGCAGGACGCTCGTACACACTGCTGGCACTTCATCCTACCCCGTGGCCAAGACGCGCACGGTCGAATGGCGACAGCTCTTGCTCCAATTGGTCCCGGCCGGCACCAACACCAGTACCAACACCAACACCTGACGCAGTGGCTCAATCAAAAAGATGTTGCATAAGGTCGAATAAAGAAACGCATTCGTACAGGAGCGCTGCTGCTTCATCTACTGCAGTCGTTGTAGTATTATATAGGTACAGTCGTTCATTCGCACGCCGAATGGCGCGCAATGAACGATGGATCAAAGCTAGCGGATCCGACGGACGGATCGGTGCGGAAAAGCACCGACTTGGCCCCTGGGAAGTAGTCGCCCGTGAATGGATAGGGCTCGTTCAGGCCAAACCACATTTGCGCGTCGCCGCCGCAGCGCTCGTCCGGGAAGAAGTAGACAATGCTCCGATCGATGACGTACTTGGTCCACAACGGCACGTTCCATTTCATGGCCGTGGCAAAGCCACCGAGGCACGGGTAGTACGTGTAGCAGACGCCTTCGGTCACCGGCAGTGCCGAGACCACGAGGGACTTGCCCATCGCATTGTTCCTAAACGTGAGGCCCTGTGTTGGCCGCGTCGGTGCCGGCGTCTGCGTCGTCGGCGCTGGCGTCGGTGCCTCGGTCGTTGGTGCCGGGGTCTCAGTTGTTGGGATCGGTGTCGCAGTCGTTGGCACAGGGGTCTCGGTCGTAGGCGCAGGCGTTGGCGCTTCAGTCGTTGGCGTTGGTGCGGGCGTCAGTGTCGGCGTCACGTCGGACGCGTCGCCGCACATGCGCTTGTCGGCCGCAACGGATCCCATGGCCAGCGTCACAGCCACCGTAGCGTAGCGAATGAGCTTCATGTTCCTGTATTGGTGACGTGAAGGGAGGAGCTTGCTCACAGAGGACGAATGTGGCGTCCGATGCGGAAGCGGGTGTGGAGGAAACAGCAAGCGGTACAGGGAGAGCAGAGGCACCAGCAGAGAGAGCGAACGGTCGGATTCTGCTGCGGTCCAATTCTGTAAATTAGCCGGCGATCAGGAGTGGTTTCAGACGCCAAACGCCGTGAGGTGAGGGGACCGTCCGATTGGATCCCGATGGCGTCGTACGCAGCCGGCTCAGCAGCCTCTGCCACTGGTACAGTACTTGCAGGTACCCTTTATAAGGGCCTCCAGTAAAAGGGAAAATTTATATAAGGGTCCAACTTCCACGAATCAAACTGCATATTTCAATTATCAAGTCTAAATCCCCCAATCATTTGTTGATAATCAAACATACTTATTTTGGTGGGCAAAAAATGGCTCAATGACGTCAATGAGTCATTGACGTCATTGAGCCATTTTTTGCATTGACAATGACGCTGAATTTATCCTTGCATATGTGTTCTATCAGTACAAATACCTCAATTATCAGTGTCAGGCTGCACTCCAGAAGAGAACATTCAACCTTGAGGAACGAACGTGTCCCTTATAAAGGGTAGTGACTGTGTAGTCTGGTAGAGTGCCAGTGTGAGTCATGCCATGCTTCGGTGGCCCGGAGGCACGACAGTAACGGTTCTACTGGAGCCTCCCTGTCGCAATCGTGGAATGGATTTTGGTGTTCAGCAGCAACTGGCCCCACACCCCGGCGGTCACCCATCTCGAAGCCTCATACTTGCAATTTGTATGGACTCGAGGCCCTGTACTTGTAACTTTACAAGGCGCTGTAGTGGAAGCAAATAGTCAGCGTTTGCACAGAGTCGAGTACCCCGCATTTGATCGGTTTCTGATATATGTATTGGGCAAGGTTTATGTTTTGCCAGAGGAGAGGTTATCTTGAAATGAATCCAATTAATATAAATCTATACAGGTTATCAAATCGCTTGGGCGATCAAAAGCGGAGTGTGACTACTGTACACTCTGTTCCATGAGCTCCTCACGACCTGCAACGACGATGTGATCGCTGCGCTTTCGCTGTGCGTGTGGTGCTCCGACCGGCGACGAATCCTGACGCTTGGACACACGGCATGGACACCGTCTCACACTTTGAATGGGGTGGCATCTTTCAAACAACAGCTACTGTATTCCATCAAGTAGTATGCGTAATACTACACAGAGATCAAAGGACACCGTCGAACAGAGTACAGTGCAGTGGGGATGTACATCGCATTCGTTTGGGTGCTCTGATGCCACATCTTCTACAGTAGTAGTGGTCGAACGAGGAACTCCACTCGCTTAGCACGACGCGTGGCTCGTAATAAACGACGGATCAAAGACCGCGGACGCAACCGACGGGTCCGTCCTGAAGAGCACCGACTTGGATTGCCGCATGTGCACGCCCGTGATTGGAAACGGCGTGTTCATGCCCATCCAGCGGAGCACGGCGCCGGTGCAGCGGTCCTCTGGGAAAAAGTAGACGACGCTCCGACCGCTGTTGAAACTGGTCCAGAGCGGTGCGTTCCATGTCATGGCCGTCGCAAAGCCTTCGATGCACGGATAGTACGTGAAGCAGACGCCTTCGGCCACCGGCAGTGCGACGACGAAGGTCTTGTTGGTTGCCGAGTTCTGATACTCGATGCGCTTTTCCGGTAGCGTTGGCGCGGGCGTCGGTGCGGGTGTTGGCGCCTCCGTCGTTGGCGTCGGCGTTGGTGCCTCTGTCGTTGGCGTTGGCGTCGGTGCCTCTGTCGTTGGCGCAGGTGTTAGGGTCGGCGTCACGTCGGACGCGTCGCCGCACGTGAGCTTGTCGGCCGTGACGGATCCCATGGCCAACGCCAGAGCCATGGCGAGCAGTGCAGCGTGGCGGATGAGCTTCATGGGCTATTGGTGGCTTGATGGGGGTTGTCTGTACTCGGAGAAGGACTGTGGTGTCCGAGGCGAAAGCGGATGTGAGTGAAGCGTACGAGTACGGACAGCAACAGGCAGCGAGAGAGAGAGAGAGAGAGAGTGAGAGAAAGAGAGACAGAGAGTGAGCTCCGATTGGTTTTGTGGGAAGAACCGTCTGGTGCGTACAAGTGGAGAGGCCGAATGGTCAGTGAGCGCGCAGAGACCGAGCAGAACTCACTGCTGCACCGTTGTGTCACGAGGAAATCAATTATCCAAGTGAAAACGGCGAGCTCGTGCAAAAGTAAGTGAAATGGTGCAATTCACTTATAAGTGAATTGGTGGCTTGGAAGCTTCATTCGAGTATGCCTTCCGATTTCGAAATGGCTAAACGGCAACATCGCAGTCGTGCGCCACCCAGACGCACTTTGAGGCCGAATTCAGTGCTAGTTCTCGTCGCACCCAGCTCAGCAGTACACTGGATGTGATTCTGGGCCTTGTTTGGCCGAGTTCATGGTGGATTAGAGCCCCGACCGAGATTCATCGGCACGTGAATCATGAATTCACTTACTTTTGCACGAGCTCGCCGTTTTCACTTAGATAATTGATTTCCTCGTTGTGTCACAGTGAGTTGAGCTCGGTCTCTGGGCGCGACACCAAGTATTACACCGTGTACGTGATATTATAATACTTCCTCATGGGTATGTCCAGTGTACAAGTGTATTACTTCGTACCAGTACGTCTATTCCTCTTCTGATCTCAACGCATGACCTGTACTTGAGAGAAGTGGCTAGATCCACCACCGTCCTGTGCAGTTCTTCATAGCTGATCCGACCGGCGGAGACGACGGAGACAAATCCTGATACCATTGGTAGTTTAGACGACTGTGATGTCCTACGAGTATCGTCACGTGACTTTATTGCTCACATGCTCGCCTCGAAACCAGGACGCGCTGGCTAACACGCAACAATACTAGTGAAGGAGACGATGCTGCCGCATCGACAGTCGTAGTGGTCGTCGATCTAGTAGGGCCTCGACTCGCTTATGAGCACGACGCGTGCCTGGTAATGAACGACGGGTCAAAGACAGCGGCCACGGCCGATGGATCCGTGCGGAAAAGCACCGACTTGGCTTGCGGGAAGTAGTCGCCAATGAACGCAATGGGCTCGTTCAGACCCAGCAACCGGTACGCGTCGCCACCGCAGCGCTCGGTCTTGAAAAAGTAGACAGTGCTTCGGTCGATATCAAAGTCCGCCCAGAGCGGTGCGTCCCATGTCATGGCGGTCGCGAAACCACCGATGCACGGATAGAACGTATAACAAACGCCTTCGGCCACTGGCAGCGCCGAGACCACGAGGCTTTTGCCCGTCGCTGCGTTCTCAAACGTCAGGCCCTGTCCCGGCGTCGGAGTCGTCGGTGCGGGCGTCTGAGTCGTCGGCGCTGGCGTTGGTGCTTCAGTCGTTGGAATCGGAGCCTCGGTCGTTGGCGTTGGCGTGACCGTCGGTGTGCCGTCCGTGCCGTCGGCACACGTCGGCTTGTCGCTCGTGGCCTGGACGCACGCCATTGCCACGGCCGCGAGAGCGAGCAGAGTAACGGGACTCACGAGCTTCATGGTTTCTAGTTCGGTGCTTTTCGTGGGCCGTCGAGGGAATGAATTGGCAAGTGGTCTACCGCTTGCGGCGACAGGGAGCGTACAAGAGTCGCTGGTTGTGACTCCGGACTCTGGATTCCGGACTGGACCTTGGCCGGTGGCAGCCTGGCATTGCGAGGACGAGATCCAGCCAGTCTCGCTGGAGGCTCAGGTGTGGGGGACCTTCCACTTGGAACCGCATGGTGGTGTGGCAGCTCGAGCGTGCCATAGTGCAGGATACGGGAACGATACTACAGTATTACTGTACGAGAACAGGAATGGAATGGACTTTGAAGTCATGCGTTCAGCGGCCACTGGACACATCCACCGAGAGCTCAACGTCGGCCGTGTCTCACGTGCGATTTGTATGCCATCTAAGTCGAACAGTCACAATACGCTGCAGGTAGAGTACAGGGGACGTTAGTAGGAGCGAAGTGGTCAGCGCTTGCACAGAGACGGCGCCCAACTCACTCTTTCGCTGAACGACCTGCATGAGTCGTCAGTGTCTATGCCACGGCCAACTGGACGATGGTACAGTATCGGGCCATATTGGGAGGGAGAGCGCTGGATGTGAATGACCATACCGGTACTCCAATACTGTAGCTGAAGGAGCTCATAAGATCCGCACCGACGACGTGCGCACCACGCGTCCGCTAGTGTCCGTCCAGCCAGAGCGTGCGTCCGCTGCTGTTGCTCGCATGAGGCCGCGACGATTCATGAGGCTCGTAAAATCCACACGGCTGTGACGTACTACATCACGACCCCAGGTCAACACCCAGCATCAAGCGAGGGGGAGTCCCATAGAACAACCAAAGCACACAATCGGATGGGGTCGCCTACAGTAGATTCAAAACGCATTACTGTAGTAAGGGCGCTCTTCTGTAGTACCGGTACTACTACTAGTAGAGTAGTATCCAGTAGTCAAACCAAGGACGGATTAGCACGACGCGTGGCTCGTAATGAACGACGGATCAAAGACCGCGGACGTA
This sequence comes from Pythium angustatum, assembly GCA_023337915.1. NCBI lineage: Eukaryota > Oomycota > Peronosporomycetes > Pythiales > Pythiaceae > Pythium > Pythium angustatum. The sequence goes on along the minus strand of JAADXQ010000323.1, from coordinate 9,510 downwards.
ACGGACGGGTCCGTGCGAAAGAACACCGACCTCGCTTGTGGCATGAGTGGAGCCGTGAACGTCAACGGCGTGTTCACGCCCAAGTACCGACGCGAAAGGCCGCCACAGCGGTCCTCCTTGAAGATGTAAATCACGCTCCGGCCGCTGTTGAAGGTCGCCCAGAGCGGTGCGTTCCATTTCATGGCCGTTGGGAAGCCACCGAGGCACGGAAAGAAGGTGAAGCAGACGCCTTCAGCGACGGGCAGTGCCGAGATCAGGAACGTTTTGTTGGTCGCGGAGTTCTCCATCTCAATGCGCTTTTCCGGTAGCGTCGGCGTCGGTGCCGGCGTCGCAGTCGTTGGTGCGGGCGTCTGAGTCGTTGGCACGGGTGTCTCGGTCGTTGGTGCCGGTGTCTCGGTCGTTGGTGTTGGGGTCTCCAGGGTCGGCGTCACGGTGGGTGCGTAGCCGCACGTGGGCTTGTCGGCTGCGACCGATCCCTTCGCCAGCGCCACAGCCATGGTGAGCAATGCAACGTGGATCGTGAGCTTCATTGGTGATGTGAACGGAAGAGGAGTGTGGCGTGTGAAGCGAAAGCGGATGTGAACAGTAATAATGAAGCGAACGAGTGCGGACAACAAGAGGCAGCGAGCGACACCAACAGTACAGTGACAGAGGGAGAGCGAGAGGTCGGGCTGTGAGCATTGGCGATGGTACAGCGAAAACGTCCGGTGGTTGGACCGCGTGGTCAGTGCATGCGCAGAGACCGAGCACAACTCACTCGTTGATCACGGTCTTAGAATGAGTTGCTCGGTCTCTGCACGTCCAGTGTACAGTAATGACAGTGACGCTGCCGCCTCTGCTGGCGCTGTGACCGCCACAATCGGCGCCAAAAAGCTCAAGAAAAGCGCCTTTTTGCCGCTCAAATAGACCGTGTGTTTATGTATTACATTCCGATGGATACACACACGTGTCCTTCGTTGACCACTTCTTGTCTGATCTCAATACAGAATGAGTCAACGCTGAACAGGACCAGATCCGACGACTGTACTGTACCGTACCGTGACTCAATTGCATGACCCACAGGCGAACGCCCATCGACCCACTGATCAGGGCACTAAAGGCACAGTGCTCTGGACAAAACGGACGATGGACCATACCATACTAGTAACGCCACACGCGACGTCGACAACTACAACCGGCTGTGAGCCCTGAGGGTCGATGGACACCAGCCCCAGTACTGTACTGCATTATAGCAGCCACATCCTCCAGCACTGGGGACGTCTCCTAGGAGAATCAAAACAGTGCACGGATCGATTAGATACGTTAGTGGATTCAAAGCACGATCGTACGGGTGCTCTCATGCCTTAGCACGACACGTGGCTGGTAATGAACGATGGATCAAAGTCAGCGAGCGTGACCGACGGGTCCGTTCGGAAGCCGGCGTTCGTGACCGATGGGTCCGTGCGGAACAGCACCGACTTGATCTGAGGTACGAAGCTGCCAGGGCCCGGTGCAGCCGTCCTCCTTGAACTATTACATGACGCTCCGGTTGCTTTTGTAGTTGGCCCAAAGCGACGCGTTCCAGCTCATGCTCGTCGCAAAGCTGCCGAAGCATTTGTAGAACGTGAAGCAGACGCCCTCGGGCACAGGCAGCGCCGAGAGCACGAGGGTTTGTCCAGTCGCCAAGTTCTCCAACTGCAGCTGCTGCGGCGCAGGCAGTGCGGGCGTCGGAGTTAGAGTTGGAGTCTCCGAGGGCAGCGCTGGGGTCTTGCTCGGAGGTGCCGGGAGCATCGGCGTTGAAATTGGTGGCTCGGTCGGAACCTCCGTAGGCGGGGCCGGGGTCTCGGTCGTTGGGATTCGGTTGATAGCACGCACAGTGCAAGCCACCAGGCTGGATCCAGTCGATGAAGAGAGAGGGTTTGTTCAGGCTCTGCCTCCGATCCAATACGCCGGCGCAGCGCTCTGGTAGCGAGAACGAGATGAAGCGGTTGACGTTGGTGCTCGGAACAAGCGGCGCCATCCTTTCGTGGCGAAGCCGCTCTGGCACCGGTATTAGTTACCTGTGGCCACAGGTATTAATAACGCCGCCGCGACCATCGACCATGGTCTTGTCGGCCACCGAGTTCTCAACCTTGAAACGCCGGACTGGCAGCGTTGACATCGGTGGTAGCGCAGGCGTCACGGCCATCGATACAGCAATCTGTGCTGCTATAGACCTCCTCTGGCAGATGACCTCTCCGGACCGTCAAGAGTTTTTCTCTCTCGGTCTCCATCCGGAAGGTGCTGGCGGCTTGGCCACGTACCAATGCTCCTTCCATACCGACGATCTTCAAATCGGCAGCGGTCGCTGTGTTATTATGTATAGGAAGCGTCTCCGGTGGGATCTTGCTGGATCTGGACTGATGAAGTGGAAGGCGCCGCCTGGGAGTTCGTCGTTCGTGCGAAGCTGACACCGCCGTCGCTGTCTATGGATAGCGTGCGGAACGCCCTGCTGAAGCTCACTCGCGCTCGGCGTCTTCATAAATGCAACCTCAGCCTATTTTTCATCACGTTTACACCTTCGTAATCTTGTTTACACTCGTAAAACGAACAGCCTGTGATACCGTATTATAAACTGACCCATTCAGCGAAGGCTCGCGGCTGAATCCAAGAAGCCGCATCGACGGTTTACGCGCTTTCGTTCGCGATCTGATCGCAGCGGTCGCGTCGAGAGCGCCACATCCTGACGACTGCGGGTCGAATCGCCGCCAGAAGTGACGACGAAGTGCGCGGCAACTCGTCGGCTGACCACATCGCCCAGCAGCAGACGCGCCATGGCTGAGCGGCGCTCACCACAAGTGAAGACTGGTGCTGGCCCAGCACTGCTGGGCTCATCATTTTTTGAGAAAGCTGATGCTCAAAAGGTCATTTACGATGTGAGAATTGTGTGAGAAGCATCTCTTGGAGAACAGAGAGCGAAAAATCGATCCGAGCAAGCCAACAGAACCAAGAAATCTGCGTTGGTTCTGCTTCTAGTCTTGCCGAACACTCCAGTCGACGGTACTGTACGCTAGACTCGCAGACCGACAGACATCATCGTCCCTGCTGCTTGTGGAGATTGGATTCCAAGAACAGTTCCTGAACACCCCACACACGTTGAACCCACTGGGGGTTCAACGAACGAAAGAGCACACACAAGGCGCAGAATGACCGACTTGTCATGTGAGAAGTGATCCTCCCTAATTCTGCCCAGTCGCCAAGGAGCCAAGACGAACACGACCGATGCGCGCGACACGAGCGCAAACGAGCGACATCTTTTGGAACACGACGCCAGGATGTAGATGTTGAACATTGTATGCAGTGCACCCCATCTCACAGTCAAGTTCAACATCGGGTGTTTTAGCTCAGAAACCCAATTCAAAACCCAATCTGGAATCTCTCCAAGAAGCGCGATGGGTGTGCAGCCATGTGCGTATGACTCGCCTGCCATTGTTGGTCGAAGCACCAGGTGGGTGAATGGTCCCGACCTGACTCTGCCGGGATTTTGGTTCTGCCCAGGAACAAGTGTAATCTGGGAACAACACACGATCCACAACTTCATCCAAAATGGATGATAGCCCCACAGTCAGAAAACCCCGTTTTTCTCTCGTGAACCCACCGCAGAGTCTAACGGCCGGGCTTTTTTCTGCCAGAGTACCCATCTCCTTATCTTCACTCAAGCACCCTCAAATGGAAACTCTCTTCTGGACTCAAACGGGCCGGCCTGCGAGAATATCCGCCGTATTTCGATCAATAAGCGAAACCCGACCCGCGCCAACGATTGAAAATGCATCCTCAGTCAGCAACTTGAGCGACGACCGACGCTCAGTGCGTCCCACTCTTTCTCTCGCTTTTGCTCTGGCGTTTGGCCCGCACCAACTCTCTTATCATTGGCTGAAACAAAGATTCAACCGCACACGATTGGCTCAAACCGGTTCAATAATCGGTTCTCCAGCACCCCAAGAGCAGTTCCCTCCGTCGCGAGGACAAGAACACTCTTTGCTTCGCTTCGACACGGCGGCTGACCTTCGTTTTCTTTCCACCGTCACACACCAAAGCTTCGCGTCGCCGCCAGATCCCCTCACGACGCCCCACTCTCTTTAGCACCAACATGCCTAAGGCGACGCGCTACTCGCCCACGTACCAGCGCCGCCGCTCCTACAGCCAGCGCCCCACTGCTACGTCCTTTGACTCAGACGCCTCTGCCGCCTCCGCGGCTCACGCAGCGGCCGCATCGTCTTCGTCGTCGGCTTCCTCCTCCAAGCCCGGCGGGAAAAACCGCAGCATGGCCTACCTGCGCTCGCGGATCAGCAGCAGCCTCAATTCGCCGCAGGCCGCGTCGCCTGCCGTCGGCATCGCTAGCGAAAGCTACTTGCGCCTTAAGAAGAAGGGCGCACTGACCACATGGAGCACGCGCTACATGGTCCTCCGCGGCGCGCAGCTCGTGTGGTTCTCAAGCAAGCAGGACGCACAGTGGCGCCGCGGTGTCCAGGAGATCCAGTACGTCGAGAGCGGCAAGCTCACGACACTGCGCAGCCACGAGCTTGGACTCGAGATCAAGACCACAGACGGCAAGGAGTACGTCGCACGTGCATTCGACCGTGCCGATCTTGCCAAGTGGATCACGGCTTTCCACCGGCTCGCACTCAAGAAGGAGGCCAAACTTGCGTCCGCTGGTCGGCTTAGCGAGACGCTCACGGCCGATTCGACTGCCACAGGCGACCTCTCCGAGGTCGAGCTCGAGCTCAAGCGCAAGACCCGCGCCGAGCCCGAGCACCTGGACGACAAGGTCGCTGGCAGCGGAGGCCGCCACGTCTCGTTCCATAGCAGCGTCCTCGTGCGGACGATCCCGACCGTGAGCGACGACGAAGTCGCCGATCTCTTTTACAGCCGTGAGGAAATGGAACGGTTCTCGTCGCGTGCGTCGAGCCTGCTGGGCCGCACCGAGGATGCTGTGACGTGCGCGTACATGGCGATCCGCATGCCCGGCTCGCTCTCGTGCAGACGGGACATGTCGTGCCGCTCCCAGACCGTGTAGCGCGCCATCGGAAGGCGCTGCACGCGCCATTTAGTTAGTTCCATGTACACTACGAACACCACCCCCACAACAGTAGCTGTTAGCGACCAGGCGGCTCTCCCGCCCATTATTTATTGTTCCCACGTTTTCTCAAAATTCTGGAATCCCTTTGGTTGCGTCTGGGTGGACCTTGAAGTTGGGGTCTAGGTTAGACTGTGTTCGTTGAAGTTGCTCTGCCTCGGTGGGTTCCCACAGAAATGTTCTGACGCAGAGCAAAAGAGCACATCGGCAAGAACGATCTGCGTACACTGTGTCCCACCCAGCGTGGCGGAACGCATCGACGGTTGTAAACACGCTGAGCCAAGAGCGAGAAAAGACAAGAACGAAAAAATACGACGTTCCGAGATCATAGATCCGTGTTCTTCCGCTCGACTTCGTGTTCGGCCAGAGAAGAACATCAACACAAACACGAAAAAAGTACCGGCTCCATCAATTCGATTGCGTCCCCGATATTGATACCGGTACTCTGATTACCAGACTTCGTCGGCGCGGATTTCGTTCACAAGCGGGTAAAACGCCGTGCGGTCGTAGCCCAAGTCCGTACACAGCACCTTGCTGAGCGACGGCCGCGCCGCCAACAGCGCGCGCGTTGCCGGTGCATTCTTCTGGAGCAATTTGTCGCGGCAGAGCGGCGTGCGGCCGGCGTTCACGATCGTCTTGGTCAAAAACGCTTCGTCCAGCCACGCCGGCAAGCTCGTGAGATTGGTCGCGTCCATGTGGATCTTCTTGATCGTGCATTTCGTACCGTTGAGCGACTCGCTAAAGTGTGTGATCGGGTTGCCACTGAGTGCGAGCGTCCGGAGACCTGTCGTGTCCAGCATGGTCTGGGTCAAGTCTGTAATGTGGTTGCCGCTGAGCGACACACCGGCGACCCGCAATGCCACGAGCTCGTCGGGAATCCGCACGAGCCCGCTCTTCTCCAGCCACCGCAATGCAATGTCGTGCGGCAAGCCCGCGAGGTTCGTTGCAATGAACTCGACGTCGAGCAGCTCGCGTGGAAAGGCCTTGTTAATTAACCCGTCGGGCAGCACGCCGTTCGAAAAGTTGGTAAACACGTAAAACGCGAACCGCAAGTTCGGGTGGCGGCTCTGCGTGAGCGCGGCGTCGTCGCCCCATTGTACGACCGTCGAGTTGTACACTTTCATGCCAATGAGGTTCTCGAAAGTCGCGAACCGCGGCCCGAGTTCGACCTGCGGGCAGTGGCGATAGACTACGTGCTCGAGCGAGCCCGGGTGGAGCTCTCCGAACGTGCGCTCGAAATTCGTGATGTGTTGCCCGTGAGCGACGGGTCTAAACGACAGTTCATTTCGACCAACGCACACACGCGGTCGCGCAAGAGCCACGGCCGTAGCTCCATGACGCAGGCGGGCGTGTCGCTCTTGGTCTCGGCTTGGAGTTGTAGGATCACGACCAGGAGACCAAAGACCGCCATGACGCGGTGGCCCCAGCGCAAGAGCCGTGCGCGCTGGAGCGTCCCAGCGAGCTGCAGTGCTCTCGTGCGCGAGCCCGTGGCTCTGGTCGTGGCCGACTTGGCGACCAATGACGACGTGGCGGTCGAGTGGGTCGCTGCCGACGCACCACCGATGGTCGTGGTCGTGGTCGTGGTCGACGACGCGTCCTTGTGGTGCTTGAACTGGTCCGGACGCGAGCGACGCAGCCGCACGAGATCCTTGACGTCTTCCATGGACGCCAGCAGACTCATCGAGAAGAGCAAGCGACTGAGCGCGTCAATAGCCGAGCCAAAGAGGATAATGGGCGACTCGTTCATGATGTTGACGAGCCACGTGTCGTTGTACCAAAACGCCGACGGGAAGTCGGTGCGCTCGCGGTCGTAGTCGGGAATGTACGTGAGCGCAAGGTACACGGGCACGAAGACCGACGACAGAAAGTCGAGTACAATGTCGCTGAGCATGCACACGAGGCGCTGTGTGGGTTTGTGCCGGACAAAGTGGCTTAGGAACGGCGTGGACCAGCAGTTGATCACGAGCTCGACCACGTAGAAGCGATTGAGCTGCCGACGCGGGAGCAAGCGGCTCATCTGGAACGCTTGGTAGGCCTGCAACTAGGTCTCGACGAGCTCGCGGAGCAAAAAGATGGTTTCAAAGTAGTTGCCTTCGACGCCAAAGAAACCGTTGCGTGCAAAGAGCAATGCGTAGGCGTACGTGGCGATGGACTTGGCGCCCGACGCGACAATGCGCGAGCTACGCGACCGCTCGAGGCGGTGGCCAACGATCGCGACGCAGGCGCGAACGTGCTTGGCGAGGCGGCGCCGCACGCGCTTGAGCCGGCGTTGGACCGTGCTGGACGTGACGTTGCGGTAGACGTAGCGCACGACCGGCGTGACCAGGAAGCGGCAGTGCGCGATCGCTACGAGGTAGTGGACGACCGAGACCGTCGGGAAGTAGTCGGCCGAGAGGATGAGCGAGTAGAGCGCGAGGTTGCCGGCGAGCCGCGTCGGCGGCAGCATCTTGTAGAGCCAGCCGCCGGCCACAAAGTACGCGGCGCAGATTACGTGGAGCGCGTAGATGCCGAGCCACGCCAGCACGTACCCGAGGGCGCCAAACTCGACGAAAAAGTCTTGTTCGGGTCGGAGCGTCGGGACGACCACGACTGTGCCGCGTTCGTTGGTGACGTTGATGTCCCTGGGTCCGTCGGCACCTCCACCGCTGGGAGCGGTTCCAGTCCGTGCGTGGGTACGACACGGGCACGGTGGGCGGCACCGGTCGGCTCTAACGACGACACAGTCTTGGTCGTGTCGGGCGACGGCTGCGTGACCGCCGACGAGAACTCGGGCTCGGCGCCGTGGCGGTGCGCAGTCATTGGACTTGAACCGTGCGCTGGCTTTCAAGGCGCAGGCTTGGGTGGGAGGGAGGAGGGAACTTGGACAGTGGTGAGCATGATCCTACTGCGGCCATGAGGTCATTGCCGGTCCTGAGAAGGGGCCTCTTGTGTCGCTGTCCTTGTCCTGACCTGGACTTGGACGCCAGCCAAGTCGTGCCCACATCGTCGGCACGGAGACAGGAACAGCGGACGCTGGTTACGCTGGTCACCCATGGCGCAGCGTCGCACGTACAAGCGGATGTAAAACAGTGGTTCTCGCAGAACAAGCCCGACCCAGGACACTTCCAGGCAACGTTAAATGCGATTCCACACGAAAACAACAGCGTCCTCAGATACACTCTTCTCGCCTCGCTCACCTATATATATTTATTTATTCCAACTTTCAGTCTCCGCTGTCCTCTTCTCACTATCCCATCCATCCACCCATCCATCGATCCCACCATACCTACTCTACCTCTCACTCCTCCATCGTGCCGTCCTTGTTGTGTCCTGCGGTCTCGCTGGACTGCGCCATCGGTCCCGACTGTGCCATGGCGTCGGTCAGCGGTTGGAACGCTTCGTCCGTGTTCACCGCGTTCGGACGCAGCGTCGCCATGCGCGTGCGGTGCTTTACAAACTCCTTCACCTGCTGGGGGTCGTAGCGCTCGATCGTCGGGGTCTCGCGGCGCGTCTTTGCCAGGTTAATATCTGGATTCGCCATGAAATTGTGCACATTGTAGACCAGCAGCATGCCAAAACCGAGCGACACGCACACGAGCAACGGATAGATTTCCGGGTCGCGCACAGGGATCCACGACCACGTGCGTTTCGCGGACGAGAGCGTCGAGGGCTCCTGCAGCATGGGAATCTTGGCTTGGACCTCCGTGGGCTTGAGCTTGCGCGCGGGGCGAATGAAGCGGAACCAGTACGCCATCATCACTGTCGCTGTTGTTGTCGTCGTTGTTGTAAGAGAGCTTGAGCCGGACGAAACGGAACTGACGAGGGCCGAAGCGAGCGAGCGAGAGAGCTAGCAAGCACACATCCGATGAGTGTCGCAGGCACCGGTACGACGTCTCCCACATTTTCGCATGCCCATCGCCGGGTCCCAGGTCGCTCCTTCACCCTTAATAGAGGAACACGCGCAGCGTGTCGACATCGACTTTCTTGCGGCTGCGCTGACCAATCTCGTTCTGCATCTCGAGCCCGTCGTCGCGGTCCGAGTCGCAGATGGCCGTGTCGAGGGCGGCGACGGCCGACAAAAAGTGCGTGCGGATCGCGAGGAACCGCACGCGTGCAGCACGACCAGCCGCGACGCGGTGGACGCGGTCTAAACCCAATAGCCCTTCGACGGCACGCTCGATCTCGCCTGAGGTCACGCGTACTTCAGGCAACTCGAGCAGCCCTGTCTCCCCTGGTCCGCCTGGCGTAGATGGGAACGCGTTCTCGTACGAACCGACACGGATGCCGCACGCGTCAGTGATCCACTCGTGCATGATCGGTGTGTTGTACGTCACGACCAGTGCACCAGCCGCCGCGCTTTCGAGCACGAGGTCTTCGTACACTTCCATCTCGGGCGGCACGGGAAAGAGGTGGAGCCCGACCGCGTTCTTGAGCTG
>JAADXQ010000322.1:0-15263 GCA_023337915.1 Pythium angustatum | reverse complement strand
AGCGCCCCCTGGCGGCCTTGTGGAGTGTTGAATCACGTCTGCTTGTGTTGCTGGGGAGGGGTAGTCTGTGAGCACCCCGGGCTACGCAACAGTATCTCGTGACTCTGACAACCTATTTTGCTCTTTTTACACTGATAAATCCTCAATATCGTTACCCCGTGCGCACCTATGGACGTGCCACGCTGTCTAAATGTAGCTGATGCACGCCAACGCAGTGAAAAGAGCAAAGCAGCACGACACCCCCGTTTTAAGTGTTTCTCTGCCCACATCCTACTGTTTAACTGGCTTCCTTCACGATGGGTGAGCTCATTACTGAGTGATCAACCTCGCTTGACATTGGAAAAATTCTCGTCACTTCACTACAAAACAATGGCTCCAATCGTCCAAAAGAAATCTCTTCACGGCTTTGAGAAAGCTGCTCCCCTGGTGGAACAAGACGGCGCAAAAGCTCAGGTATCGAACCGAGATGGATGCCGAAATCATTCCCCATGCTGCGAGTACAGACCAGATATGAGGGCGTCGTGCGGGCCATCTCCCCGTGGCGCTTGTGGAGACCGACACACTCTGGAAGGACGCGACACCCATCGTACAGAATCGATCACAGTCGCAGCCACTAGGCGGGTGTAGACATACACGGCATTCGCCGAGAGCCTACCATCGCTGAAAGTGTGGATTAAAACCACCCTGTACGTCCCCTCCCCAACTTATCGGATGCGGTAGTAGTTCTCTCCCACCTACACTATCCCCGAGGCTACCCAACTCGACACCCCACCGTTCATTCATACTGAGCTGCCGCCACGAGATTTTGGACGCGCAGGATGCCACGCATTTGATGATAAACAAGATTGATAGACGTAGTATCGTATGCATTTGAACACAACACCCAGCACCATAGATGTAGGAGATAAGACCGAACTAGAACCTATCCTAGATTACAAATGCTGCTGCTGTCATTGTACTTGTCCAGTGTCGGGTTCTACGTTTTGATCAGCTTCGAATTTCGACCACCTTCGAATTTTTGACACTCAATGGTACGCTTTCGATTTTGCGCGACAAAATGCGATGCGTCCTCATCCCTCTTCGCTTTGTAATGTTGGTTCCATGTTTAGCCGAATATGGCTCGGTGCATCTCGTCCTCAACCACCGTACCAGGGTATACGCACGGGGTCGCGGCGCAAGCTTCAATCAGCATTCTCAGAATCCACAGGAGAAGACCGAGTCCATCAGATGCGTGCCAACTGTATATCACGCTACGACTTTAGGCGACTGTCATTTGCAGCTTCAGCGCCGCGTCGACATTAACCTGAGCAAGGTGACGGTGACCGAGGAGACGCGCTGTCTACTCCACATGCGGTTCGCGAAGAAATACTCGACCAAGCCGAGGCAGTCGTCGCCTACATCACTATACACGCACAAAATCAGGTCAGTCAAGGTCGTGCTCGACCTTGGCCTGCGCTTTCGAGATGGTGTCGACTGCGCAGTGGAACTCTCTCCAATACGCTGGCGTGATTGGTCTGACAGGGTCTGATTCGGAGGAAGAGGGTACACCACACAGTCGGACAGCGCACTCTTGCGACTACAGACGTCTAATCGGGCTCAAGATGGACGACGGTCGTCTCAAAGTGTTGCTCGAGTGGGCTTCGACGTCGCAGCTCGTTGACATGAGTGACGACGGTGGATGCGTACGCTTCTCAAAGCCCCAGCTATACAAGCGCCTTTGCTCCAGAACATATATTCGGCTTCCAAACAACAATATGGCCTTGCGAATTGACAGCTGTTTTCGACTGGACTGTGTGGGAAATGTAGGGAATAGGCTGCTTGAATCACAACACGCTCATCTACTACAGTAATCACTTAACTAACGAGGCTGTAGCCATATATTGAATTTGGTAGGCATCCCTATCGATGATACATATTTCAAGTACACCATCTAGAATCATGTACTTATTGTGACAGGTACTCCATTTATATAGTTAGGGTTGTGGCTTCGTTAGTTGAGGGGTGACTGTAGACTGCTCCGCTGCAGACGCATACGCCTACTGTTTTGGCTAGAGTAGATTCTATAGCGAGGACCAGAGGACTGACTCTGCGTACAGTGTACGTGAAGTGACATCCCTGTACTACGCTAACGTAGTACAGTCGCGTTACACCTGTCACTTCGCGTCGCCCCCCCGCTTCGAGTCGTTCCGTGCGACCCCAAACGACGACTGGTGGCTCATGCCGCCTTGGGGTAGCTGCTGCCTCACGTTGCGTAGACGGTCGCCCCACACGCTTTGATGCCTCGATGTCGTTTCACGCCGCCTCGCAGGTGCCACACGCTTCACTCGCTTCAAGTCGTCCCAGGGACGCCTCGGTAGTTCATGGGTGGCCATAGTAGCTCGACTACCCCAGGTTTGCCCGAAGGTCGCCTGAACGCGCGCCAGGCGCCTGACAGGTCGTATGAAGACAGGGTGCAGTCAGTAGAGTAGCACATAACCAGGCGACGTAGAGGTAGGGCAGGCATATGGTACCCGTATCTCCCTGGATAGGGACCAGAAGTAGGTAGCGAAGTGACGGTAACTGGACTCTGGATTTTGCCGTGAAGTACACAAGCCTCGTGCTTCGCTTCTGGATAACGCTCTCAAGCGCCCGTCGCTAGTTGGAGGCGACGTGGACACCTTGACTGCTTGGTCGCTGACGAGGTGAACCGTAGGCACTCTGGCTGGAAGCCTGGGGATTCATTGACCAAGCGGTTTGTAAAGCCGCTTGGGTTGCGACCGACTTTAGGCGCCTAGATCGCAAGTCAGGTGGGCTCGAGCAGCGGGAGAAGCGCAGAGCCGGTAGTTCAGCTACCTAACTACTGGCAGGATGCGCGGGCGGGCGGATTACTCTTCGCCTTTTAGTCGGTACTTGCAAAGCGCCGGCTGGTTCTGCCTTGGGTATCTCGATACGCGCGGGCGCAGGCACCACACATGCTTCGGTCAATTGATCGCGGTCGTCGTGGCTGCACATCCAGACCGTAGAACACAAGTTACTTGACGCATCGGGTTAATTGTCGTACTTCTGATCGCCCAATCAAATCTAGGCCAAACGCGATTTATAGCCAATAATGTGTACCTCCTTAGAAACTTTACCCAATCAACGACCAATAGTGGAGTACAGTGCTGGACCACCGATGCGACAATTGACCAGTGTTCTATGGTAGAGGTTAAGCGACGTGAGCTTACGTGCGCAGCGCGGTTGGTAACCGTGGGCCAGGGCAGCCAGTGCGATCTCAAACGTACGACAGCGATGGAAGTCTGGCTAACCTCAAGCGCCAACTAGCTCTCAACACGTCCATAGCGCATACAGTGCGTGTCATTGAGAGCGAGTGTGTTGTCGCTCAGCGATGGGGTACCACTACAGAGTGCAGACGGCTGATGCGTAGTGCTGCGAAAACCAGCACAGTGACTCGATATGAGAGCGGCACCCCCGACATGGATGTCACATTTTCTTCAACGTCATTGGCTGAAATAGCATCATTTGTGGGCCAACTGCTGGATGTCCCGCAACAGGGCATATAATTGCAATAACATCACTCCGGCTGTCAAGTTAAAGACCTGTATGATTGGCTCGATGATAATCTCAGACAAGAGGGTCATCTGATATCGCCACCAGTATCTGAAATCAGAGGCCGTTTTACCGAACCAACAAACAGTGATCAGAGCATCCTCGAGCATGTATCTGATGCCCTTACCGCCGATGGTACTATGTGCCAAAAGCTCGACAGGGCTGTCCGAAACGCGCATCAATTGTGGATACTGCGCCGAAAATGTCCATGTTCGCTGCTTACAACGGCCAATGCTATCTCACGGCTGCCAACTTTGTGTGCCCAACGTGTGGTGGCCCGCTTCCGACTGAGCTAACCAGGTTCTGATCAGGCAGGTGCAACATCCGACGAGTCTTCGGAGGTCGACAACTACGAGAAGGGTTTGGTGGTTAGTACTTCCTCGCTCCTTTGCCGGATGAGATCATGGGGACCACTATAAAGCCGCACCCAACATCACCACCCCACCCAGGAAAAACGGTGACACACCGGATCCCTAGCAACGGCGAGGTGCGCTCAACAGCAAAAACACGTATCGTATCAGGTGTGCACCGTCTGGAGGCGAACCTGCGCTGTTAGAGAACTGAGATACTCTTGCCTTGACGTAGCCGCAATATTGAGACCAACTATACACGGAATACATGACAGTGATACGCATCGTTTGTAGTATGCGATGTGTGCGCGGTTTTTTTTCCATTGGGATCTACATCCGGAATGTTCGAGCTTTCGGTCAATCACATTGTTTTGTTGTTCTGTAGATCAGCTACGACGTGCGTATGCGTTTTTTGTGTAGAGCTACACGGTATTCTTGCAACGCGAAGCGTCACAGGGACATGTGAACCATAGTTTGCTGCTGTACCAAATACTCAGCTCACTGCCCACCGGGATGTCGACCATGGCAATGACCAACACGCGCACTTACCGTCGGTTACACGCTCGATGAAGAGGCACGTTGGCTGACACGAGTGGTTGATGAGTCTCGTAATTTGACCGCCGCGGTGTCGATGTAGACCTTTTCATCTTTTGCAGACGGACACTCAACCACGAGACCGCATTCTCTCTTCGCCGTTCCATCGGCCACAAAATCATGCGTAGTGAGCCCACACCCAATAAGCGACAATCGCGAAACCTGTTGGACTACACTGGTTCGTGAACACAGTGTAGCCGTTCGGGCCTAGATGCAGCTCCAGGCCTTCCAGATCGCTGTCTCGATTTCCACAGCTCCCTCACGCTCTACACACTCGACTTGTGCAGTGTACCTCAGAATTGGCGTTCCACACACCTCACGATGATAATAGTCCGCGCACGCACGCAGATCCATCGATTCAATGTCGGCGGGCCCTTCGTCATTCACAATCGCTGTGAGCTTGTCACCACCATGTGGTCACTTGTTGGTGTCCGCGTTTGCCGGCGATGCAGGCGAGACTGGCGCGCTGTCACTTATATTATGGGGTGATCACACATGATGTGGACACCCCAGAAGTGATTGTACCCCCACTGGTCACTCGGACTTTGCAAACCGTGATGTCAGTGCGTGACCCGTTCTGGCAGCGACAAGCTGTTTTTGGTGCACATCTCAACAATGTCACCATCATATCACGAAAACGAAAGATGATAGTGATTGGCTACTGCTCCAATTTGCTGAGATTAGCGGGCAAACGAGAAACATTTCTCGTCCACCCCTCGGACGAACCGAATCCGAGCCACGGTTCGCGACATTGAACCGACTTGAAAAACCTGCACGAACCTGGTTCTTGAGGTTTGGACGGCTCGCTGCACATGCCCCAGAATCGCACTTAATCGGATTATCACGGTTGACAGGTTCGCTGTTTTGCGAGGAGCCGCGTGTGAAGGTATCAATATTCTCCGAGCCGCTGGCTTGGATCGCGAAGTGCCGCGACGGTTCGCTCAACCGGCGAGCTTCATCAGCGTCGGTTGGATGGAAGTCGTGGTCACACACCTCGAGGGCATTTGTCCAAGATGCCCAACCAGTACGAAGCCTATTCGTCACTCGACGGCCCAATCGTTGCTCATGAGCAGCAGAATCGCCTTGGCGCTGTAGTTCCAGCCGATGCAGTAACTCTGCTCACTCAGTGCTCGCGTGAGTACGTCGAGAAAGCTGCTGTCGTGCTTGCTGACAGGTAGCAGCAGCATGTCAACTATGTCGACGCTCGACTCACGTCACTTGCTGCGGAGTTTTTGGCTCGCACGGAGACAATGAGTCGCGTTCTCGCGCACACCCACGAGTCTCATGCGGGGCTCAGGGTCGACTCGACGGGATGTACCATCGACTGGCGCCAGGCGTGCAAGAGTTCGTCGACAACAAGCTTCGTCGACATGACGCAACAACAGGCGATGATCTGCCCAGGCGCGCTGCAATGTATGCGAGCGAGGCCCAAGCAGCTCGCGACTCGAGTCAATCGGCGTTGACCCTAGTTGAACATCGGCTCATTGACGCTGTTCGCAAAGATGTGAACGCATTTATCGTCGCTGAGCTGGCCAAGATCGAGAAGTGTGTCGCCACCAGCTTGTTCGAGATCTAGACTTCGATGGACACTAACATTGCAGCATTGGAGGTCGCAATCACCGATCGATCCGTTGCTGCATTGGCGGCGCGGAGCGAGCGTGATGCGTTACCAGTTTGGATGCAAATGTCGGCCAGCTTCGTGATGCGTTCAGCGGCGAGATCGATCACATTCGAGCAGCAGGAAGCGTCAGCACCCGAGGAAAGAGCGTTTCACCGTGCCCAAGAACTCATCCAAGAACGCATCAACGTGGCCGTCGTCGACGCGAGGGCTGTTTAAGAGCAAGATTCGTGCAACACAGAGCCATCTCTTGCAAAAACTCCAAGATGAAGCAGCCAGGATTACCAGCAAACTCTCCATCGAGCAACACTTGCCGATGCTGAGAGAGCACATCATCGTGATGCAACCGTGACGGTGCATGCGGATCTAACGATGTCTCACGTGCGCACAGAGACAGAGATTGCTGAGCTTATTGCGATGTAGCCAGCGGATCAGCTCACCGATGAGCGAGTGCTGCACCTTGTTTGCGAATGTGTAGGAGTCGAGCTAGAAGATGTTGACGAGCGAATTCTCAAGAAGCTTGATCTTACACAATAGCAAATGACGGTCAAGGCCAAGCAGTTGTTTGAAGGGCTGGCCCAGCGTGAGAGGGCATCTGTTGCTCGATCGGAACGTGACGCCTCCACGAGTGTTATCAACGCTCGGTTCCGTCGTGAAAAGAACGGCAATCATCATGTCTATATCAGTGACCGCGACGATGCGTTGGATCTGAGTGATCGTGTGAAAGCCACCGACAACGTTGGTCATGCTGTGCTAGGTGACCGAAAGACAACTGAAGCATCAAACGACCACTGCGCAAGACTCGCGTCCAGCGAAATCTCCAGTGACGTCGTCCAGTGACGTCCACCGCCCGCGCAAGTAGTTCGTCAGCAACAGCATATTATAAGTGAGCGCGCCAACACACTCGCTCGTGAGCTCCTCAGCAAGAAGAAGTAATTGCAAATCGACGGATCATGAGGCCGCTTTGAGCGATGCATCGCCATCCTGTCGCTCTACATAATCGCAAATAAACACTATTGAGTACAAATGAGGACATGTGTTGAACGTTATACCTGCAGCTGCTCTAGGTACGCCGTAATGAGCGACTCAACATCTGGGGATCGATACGACGCCAAGTCCACTATGGAATTGGAGGAATATGAGCACGAGCATTGTCGGCACGGATCATTTCGCATTGCGCTGGATCAACGTGCGCACGATTGCAGTTAAGAAACGCGCACATGTCGACGTTGTGGTGCGCGATACAACTTCGCTCTTGCGTCACCGTCATACCCGCGATCCCGAAGTGTATCTCGATTTGCGCTGCGGACGCTGGAATCTCGAACAGAACTCGAGCAGTAAGACACAGTCGCTGACACGAATGCTCGCGGTGCTGGCGACCCTAAAACGCCAAGACCAACTCTGGTCGTGTGTCGGAACCAACAGCCAGTTCCGAGCCGTCCGCGAGCCAATTCGACCCATTCGCAGAACGTCACGCAAGTGGGAGTCTTGGTCTTGAATGGTAGCGCCATCAGCCGCAGATTCGAGTAATGTCGTCAATACCCTCGGAGTAGGCAGGGGCAGGCTGAGGCGTGGCTTCGGCGGCTACTCCACTGGCGGGGATGGACATCATGACCTCTGCTTGATGGTGTCTTTGACGAGCAGGAAGTTTCGCTCCACAAGCTGGGTCGTGTGGCCAGCATCCTTATTGCACATCAAAACAACCTCGCGGAAACTAGTGTCGAGACTTCGCTTCAATCTCGGATGCAGCAGCATTTTGCATCTCCCACGTATATACTTGAGTACCAATTCTTGTCGATGCTGTGTAGCGGGAGAAAAACTTCTGATCGAACCGTTCACGTAGGTGCTTGCGAAGTGTGAGGTGGTTGGGATCGATTTACATGGGGTTAAGTACCGCTGAGCGGTGATGTTTCAATCGCACCGAGCCGTTCAGCAAGCTACGCTGAAGCGCAATGAGAGCTGCAAACACCTCCACTTGAGAGGAAATCTCGGCTTGGCTTCGTCTGTTCACGTTTACAATGGGCTTGAGACACTGATGATTTATTCTAGCTCAACTCGACGTCTTCCAGTAAGAAAGAATGAGCTGAGCCGCCATGAGCGAGAACATGCTGCTGGAGACATAGGCACCAGATTACTATCGCGTCAGACAACTCAAGAATCCGATGATTGATACGACTCAGACCGATCAATCTATGCGCTGCATAGGTGGTGAGTTGCTGGGGACCATCGTCGTAGAACTCGGCACATATCTCGCGAAACAGATCGCCCGTCACTTCGACATGGCGAATCTGATAGACGGTCTTGACGATCAATTGCATCAGCTCCGTAAATGCTGGATTGGAACTACATGCGGCTTTTGTCGCAGCATTGGTCATGTGGGGAATGCATCCCTCTCACTGCAGACTGGGTCCCGTTAGTCATCCATTTGATATCCGGGCCGCTGTCAGTTGTGGCACCGAACAGATCGAGCGTCGTGAGACCACAGCCCTTGAGCGTCGCTTGCATCCACCGCAAGAACGGCCCAAATATGCCGCCTGCTCGCTCAGCGTATTTCGGCGTGAAGTTGCGCACACCCAGTTGCAATGATCGATACTCGAAGCTGCTGTCGACGAAGTAGATATGGATGCCAAGATACTTCGTAGCTTGAGGTTGGAGGTTCAAAAGTCGACCACTATCGCAAACGAGCGAGCATTACCGACGCGACTTTCAGCCAATAGACTTGTGATTTCTCGGTGGGCCGACGTATATAGGTCCAAGACTGTGTGTGTCATCACTTTGGCACTCACCAATGTACGCATCTCTACCTTGACCGAGAGCTCCAACAGCAGAGACTCTTCGTATTCACCGAGTCGGAACGGCAAGTGGTTGTTCACGATGCGCATCACTTCCAAAATAACGCACGTGCTGGATTTACGCAAAATAACCCAGATTTTTCTAGCGCGGCAACAGCATCTTCACGATCTCGCTTTATCGCTTGTTCGGCCTCGGTTCTCTCCGACACCCTCCCACGAACGGTCTTCAAGTGGTGCGTGGCCTGGGAAGTCTTGCCTCTCGACATTAAGACTTGACTCTTGTTTGATCTGCAGTGTTCGGAGGTGAGACAAAACCATGATGTACGAGACGGATCGCTGCGTCCAACAACACGCACGCTCCACGAGAAAATCAACGACGATTCGCCTCGCCGCGGCAGTGTGACGACGAATCCCTCGGGAGGAAGGAACGCTCGAATCGTTTCACGCACGGCCTCAGATACACCAGAAGGCTGTGGTCACAGTGGTCGGCCACCAGCCGCGTGCGCCGCGCCACCACCGCTCGGTCGAGGACTCTCGGCTGCCGCTCCGATGTGAGCAGGCGTTGGCTGGCTCGTGCGCTCGTCAAATGAGCTGCTGTCGGCGAAAGAGGGGGCGATGTCGCTCTAGAGGGCAGGCAACGACGTGGCGTTCATGGGTGTGGCGCTTGGGTCGATATCGCCAGCTGCTGCTCGCAATCTTGGCGTCGTCGTGGTTGTCTTCGGTGTTGGCATTTGGTGCGAACTCTTGAAGTGGCGCTTGGAGGTTCTCGCAGGAGCTAGGAGTCGCAACTAGCGGGGGCGGAGAGCGACGAACCGCCGCGGCGGTTCGCTGGATATGCGTGACCCTCCATCCCGCTAGTTGCGACTCTTGGGGTAATTCGCGAACTTTGGTTCGCGGATCTCAACATCGGTTCAAAATTCCGCGTCTCTTCGACCCAGAACCGACGATACCGGTATCTGAGGCTCAGCGTGTGAGTCGAATCGGTATACCGACGACTCGTCGGTATACTCGTCGGCGGCGAGCATTGGCTCCATACTGGCAAGTTCGTCCGACGCGTGGGTGCAGCAGTCATTCTCGAAATATAATTGCTGCATTTGCGAATTTGTGATCCAAATTGCGAAATTACACAAAGTGGCTGTCACTCTGATTTACGGTAAAACCAATTCGATGAATGCAAATACGGTAAATGCATTTGTGACCTTTCCGAACAGTCGTGCAACCTTCTTGCAACCTCCGTGTCCCCACACCAAAGCAGTCCGACCAGATAATAGATACACCCGCACAGCCCACGATGGTACGGCAGCGGAGATGACGCGCGACGCTCCAGCCTCGGCGACGGACTCTAACCATCGCTAACATGTGTGTGTGTGCTCTTATGCGATTGGTGGTGGACAGCCAGGATACGAGGCCGAAGAGACCATCAAGCGGATCAAGTCCCACAAGGGCGTACAAGCCGTTCTCATCGTGAACCACGAGGGCGTGCCGATCTACAGCAGCACGAGCGACGAAGAGTTCGCGATGGACCACGCGGCGCTCATCTCGCAGCTCGCGGCCAAGGCCAAGTCGACGATCCGTACGCTCGACCCGACCAACGACATGACGTTTCTGCGGATTCGATCCAAGAAGCACGAGATCATGATCGCGCCGGACAAAGAGTACGCGCTGATTGTGATCCAGAACCCGAACCCAGGCGCGTCTGCGGCCCAAGACGCGCTCAACGAACACAACTAGTCTCAGGAGCAGTCGAGACGAGTGAATTCGAGTGTGAAAGAGAGAGAGAGCGAGCATGGAACCAATTTATGGAGGAGAAAGGTAATGATTATGCATACTGTTTCAGTCGAACCCGAATTCTATTCCTGTGCAGCCTTGGTGGCATCTACCACAGCGTACACAGACTCCCGCGTCGAAGAAAGCGCATCGCTCGTTGACGCAGAGACGCAACGTGTGCGTATACGCGCAGAACGCACGCCCATGTCGTCCAGGATCATCGAGGCAAAGTTTCAGGCCTTGGATCGCATGATCCGCTTGCTGGGGAAGACCAACAGCCTGCGCGCCAAAGTCACATCGACAGATCAACTACGACAGCTTGCCTACGCACAGCAACCCGCTACTGCAGACGTTGATGTTGACGATACGAAGTACGCACCGCGCTCTCGCTCCTCCTCCGAAGACCGTCCCCGCACAGCCAGGAAGCAAGCGTCATCGAGAAAGTTGGATTGCAACGGAGAAACGAATCACCACATTAAAGCAGTCAAACGACGCGGTCAACTTAGTCATGATGACTCGACCAGTGATAAGCTCGCGTGGGATGTACGTGCTCATATCCGGATGTCGTAGCCAATCCGTACTGACGCAGCTACACTCTTTTGCAAAGGAAACGACCACGTCGGAAGGTCTGAACAGCGATTCCTCTCAGGTGAATGGCTGGTGATGATCTGCTTTGATGTTGCTCCGCTTATGATCACGCTTCGTCGCTGTCGTCAAAAATTGTAGCATGGTCCGAGAAAACTACCTCAGCACAACCAGAGCTCAGCGACATCGCCAGTCGCAACGGCTGCAATTCGCCAGGCCCACGTACGGAGCTCTTCTGCAGCAATCCATACACCACGAAGTGCAACAGCCTCGAACGCACTTGATGCAGACCGGCGATGGACTTCGAAAGCTCGTGCAGCTGATGGCGCATTCAAAAACGAACACCCCACTGGTCGGAACTGGTTCATGCCTACGACGGATCGTCCGAAAACCGCACCAAAAAAGACACGCAAGATCGCTCCTCAACAGGGAAATTCGTCGTCTCCTGGTTTGTCATCAAGCCGCGGAATCGAGAACCTCGCGCTCGATCCTTCGGATCTCGCCGCCTCCCCGATCGAGATTCCTGCGCTGGCCCTCGACCCATCGTTCTACTTTCTAGAAGTGCGCCTGAACTACCCCACCACGCTGACAAACTGGCGATTTCGAGCGACTTTCACAGACCTGAGCGTTTTGCCGCGTCCAGCAGTGACGATCAACAACGTGCCGGTACGAAAGCCGAACGCTGTGTAGCTGAAACATCACAGCTTGACTCACAGTTTTACGGAGTTTACGTCGCTAGGTGGATGCGCAGAACTGCCTTTTGTTCACGACGACGGACCGAGTCATTCGCCATCCGATCATTGCCCGCTACTTTGATTCGGTCTATCATTTCCCTCATGTGAGCAAGCCACAAGATGTACGTGCGCATTTCAAGGAAGAGGAAAGAAGACGTGACGAACTCACCGCTCTCTGTCTTTTTATTCACAGTTGTACGGGCACAGCATCCACATTCTCGTGAAATCCACGATGCCCACAGAGCACGTCGTGATCGACACTGTCGTACACTTTCTCGTCGACGAGATACCAGTGCCGGTGACACCATCGCTTAAGTCCCCGGTGCATCGACAGGTTTCTTCATCGAAACCGGGAAGTGATTGCATTGCTCCCTCACGCGACTCTTCACACCCGACACTCGCACGGGTACCGTCGCTCAAGCTCGACGCCGACTGCACTGCGTGGGAAGTCCACGACACCGACGACGAACATACCGTCACGACGCAGCGGTCCACTGTCTCTCCACGCTCGGAGTCCGATCGATCGATTGCCGCCAAGGGCACGACCGACAAAAAGAAGACAGAGCTCAAGCAAATGCGAGCAACCATGCGGGTGAGTTGGTACAGACGCTGATTCCTGTCTCCTGCCCATTCGAGCGCCGACTCATCTCGTTCCCATTTTCGCTCTCGCGCAAAAGCGCAAGCTGCACGAGGAGCGCCAGCAGCTCCAGCGCGACCTGCGCTTGTCGACAGCACGTCGATGACGCAAACGACGAAGCCTCTGACTAGATCCGCGACAGCACGCAAGTAAGAATGCGATACCAGTACGAGACAGTCGTGTTGCAGCTGTGACTTCGTGATTCCGTGGCTTCGGGTGGGTCCGCAGCTCGCTCTCAAGTCTTGAAGCTCCTTGATGATTGCGCTCCAGGAGATCACGACTGACGTGCCATGGCGAATTGGAAATGGCTACAAACGTGTATGATTGGCTATAAAACGATAGAGTATGATTATTTACCAATCAGAGCGTGCGTAGCCGTGGGACAAGTCGTTCGAGGGCGAGGGTTCCTACTATCGTTTCTGTGTGGGGCCACTGACTAGGTCCTCTCAGAACGCGAGGCGTCGACCAAGCACACCAGGCATCCCAGCCAACGCCCGCCACGCCACGCCCAACACGCAGTACGCCACACGCGCCGCCGCCACCGACCTCCTCGTGTGACGACCAACCTACTTCTACTTCCACACACGCGCAGAATTGCCGTTTTTCCGACGCGTCGAGCCGCTGTATACCCACCAAACGACTCGATCGAACACCACCGACGAATCGTCGACGATGAGCAGCTACACGTCCGCTGACTCGCCCAAGGGCGCCAACGAAGTGGAGCAGTACAAGCGTAATGTGCAGGACACATCCAAGGCGATCAAAGAGTTCAACCAGCTCACAGTCTCCATCAAGCAGAAGATGGCGCTCTTCAACACACCGCAGGACAGTCGCGTGAACCACCAGCAGCTCAAAGAGCTTGCCGAAAAAGGCAACCAGCTCGTCGCCAAAATCAACCGGCGGCTTCAGGACCTCGCGAAGGCCTGCCAGGGTGCGGTCGGGCGCTCGCGCAAGACCGAGGTGAACAAACTGACGAATGACCACAAGAACGTGCTCAAGGCCTTTGAGGCGACGTGCCAGCAGCTGCTCGAGAACGAGAAGACGGCGGTCGCGAACATTCGCAAGTCCTCGCGCTCGTTCCGGAACGACGACGAGAAACCCAGTGGGCTCGGTGCGTACAGCGAAGATCAGATCTACAAGCAAGCGAATGTGCAAAACTACAACGAAGACGGTACGTGCTGCGAGACGCGCGGGACACTCAAACGGTAGGGTGTACTAACGAACCCATACGACTGACCCACAGACCTCGTGCGACGGGAAGAAGACATCATCCAGATTAACCACCAGATGCGAGAGGTCAACGCAGCGTTCCGTGAGGTCGACGATCTGATCGCGGCCCAGGGCGAAGTCGTTGGTACGTGACTGTTGGCTTGCGTGCTTTGCGATCGTCCATTGCTCATAGTGGTTGTGCTGCAGTCGAAATCGAGAACAATGCAGACGATACCAAGGAACACGTCGAAGGTGCGCTCGACCAAGTGCGCCAAGCCGACATGCGACGCGGCTTTTGCCAGTGCTCCAAGACCAAGATGTTGTGCTGGGGCTTCCTCGTGCTCATCGCCGTGGTCGTTGCGCTCACGCTTGTGCTATCGCTCAAGTAGACAATGGATACCAGACGCCGATCCTCCCGAGAGACTGCGTCGCCGCCTATTGGACCCTTTGCTTATGATTTAATTGGGCTTGCTGCCACTGAGCGACCACCGCTATCGCCTCTAGTCGCAGAGATGCTTGATGCTTGCTCCTGAGCGGCAATCACCAGAATTTGATGGGCATTCATTTTATGACATTTCATCTCGTTTTGATCTGTCGGATACGGTAATGCAGAGTGTGTGCTCCCAATAGAGCGCCCTTTGCATCGGAAACCGAAGAGTCCACACTGACACCTGCGACGGGAATATTGGACAACTACCGCGGTCGACCGCGCGCATCGATTTCTTCGGGTTCCACGAGCCCGACGCCACCAGCAACCACGTCATTAGGTGCGTACTGACGAGGTGGATGACCTGTGCAATTTCGAGTCGAATCTGATCGTTGGGGATCAAATGGTGGACCGTATTGTGGACAGAACCAGGAGCGACGATGGAAGGCCAGGTCGTGGAAATGACCGAGGCCGAACAGGCTGCCCACCAGGCGCAGCTTGAGCAGCAGCTCAAGTCATTTTGGTCGAAGCAGCTTGTGGAGGTACGCGCTGCGTCAGCACCTCCTGTATCGTGTTGTGTGTCTTCTAGTACTATCATACCTATTGCTGTGTTGGTGCGTTGTTAGATGGAGCAGCTTGAGGTCGGCAGTGAGCAAGGTACGCCGCAACTCGAGGCATAGGATGAGTCGCGTATGGGAACGTGCAGCTAACTGCGATCGGAGCTCTGTTTACTAGACTTTAAGAACCACAACGATTTGCCGCTCGCGCGCATCAAGCGCATCATGAAGTCGGACGAGGACGTGCGCATGATCAGTGCCGAAGCGCCGGTACTGTTCGCCAAGGCCTGTGAGATGTTCATCTTGGAGCTCACACTGCGCTCGTGGAGCTACTCGGAGCGCAACAAGCGCCGAACGCTCCAGAAGGAAGACATCCAGGCAGCGATCCGGAACACCGACATCTTT
>JAADXQ010000321.1:0-15340 GCA_023337915.1 Pythium angustatum | reverse complement strand
CCCCAGAACATGAAGTTCAGACTCCATGCAGGGGAAGGCGCCGTGGATAGAGCGTACGGACGACGACGCCAAGCCAGCGCATCTCCGCTCCATCCACGACGCCTCGTGGCACATGTAGTGCCGTAGCTCGGCATTTTTTTTGGTGTCGGGTGACAAGAGAAACCCAGATTTGATCTTGTCTGGCCGAAGGAATCGCCCCAGCATTAAAGCCTCTGCGAATCCCCCTGTTGATGGCCCAGGATAGCTCGCTCCCGCGCGCAAACGCGAAGACGAAGCGTCCTGTTCTTCCGAGTTGACTGTGCGCCCGTGTGAGCGGTACAAGGCAAAACGGAGAATGAGCTCGTGGCACTGCCGCCGCGGGTGCTGCTCGTGCTGTGGGCGCTTGTGTGAGAGACCGCTGCGAGAGACGTCGACCGCCGTGAGACGAATGACGTGCGTCAGGGACGCAGCGTCACACGTCGCATGGCAAAATGTGGTCAACACCACCAGTGGGCACTAACACTAAAGAGGGGTTTTATGTGAGAACCGGCCTATGCCATTGAAGCGCGGTATCGCTGTGGGGACCCGATACTGACTTACGACACTCACGGCAACATGGAGAGCGAGCTTCCCGTGTGGCTCACTGGGACGGCGACACGTGACATGACGATGAGAGGAGCTGTAGCTCTAGACGCCGCTGTAGTCGTGTGGCTGTCGTTGCAGATGTGGTATTAGTAGCGGTGGCTGCTGATTTCCTGCACGGCGCAACGGCCGTGCCTCGTGCACCTGCTCGTGGCCACACAACCACAACGCTAGGTGCTCTCGTGTGCGGTCCCATGGCCCCACCACGTCGTGCGACATGGACGTGTTTCCATCTCGAGCAGAGGACGACTACACCGCCATCGTGCGCCGTCATAGACCGTCATAAGCCTTCCGGCCTTCGCCGCCCGCGGGGCTCGCGTTTGCTACCAACCTCATCGTCTCGCTGGTTGAGACCGACGACGCGCAGCCGTTCTACCACTGCCAACCCCTCGACGCAGGCGGCTACGATGGCCACAAGGACAACTGCCAGGATGCAAGATCGTGGCGTAAGATCGTGCTCGCGACCACGAGCCAGCGGATTGACGGCCACCATGCCACGTCACTGAGCTTCATCCACGTGCTCTGCTCCTCCGAGTTGGACTGACGCTCACGCGCATTTTGACGACCGTTCGCTCGAGCTGCTGGGCGTCAAACCTAATCGGATCCGAGTTCGAGGTCGAGGAGTTCGAGAAGGAGGAGGAGGGAAACGAGGAGAACGAGAGGCGCACGCATTTTGTCGAACTTCACCTAGAAAGCCAAGCCGCTGACGCTGGACGTCATGCATGACCAAACGCCTTTGATTGTCCTCATCAGTACGTGCGGCTTTTATCCTGAACGGTGTCGGGACCAAGCGTGCATGTACTCTCCAAACTCGCTCGTCCTCTCGCGGTCGCAACGGAGTGCAGTTTGCCGATGTAAAAAATCAAATGTCTTTCGGAGCGGAGGCATCCTCTCAATGATTCACAAACGAGGGCTAAGACTCGACGCCACCGCTGGCAAGAGAAGGCATTAGAAGACGGTCATTCATGCTTCGTACTGTGAGAAGGCCATCGGCGCCAGTGGGTCGCTTCGGACCGGACGCTAGTGAACCATCACGCAGAGTGCTCTTTGTTGAAGTAGAAAGTTGAACTAAGCTGATCGTAGGCTAGCACGCACCACTGTTAGCCTCCGAACAAGATTGTGGATTGTGACAGTAGGTACAGTGCAGCGTGACCTTGCGGTTTCTAACATCTACTGATCTAACAAACCCAAGAAAGAGCACACGATTTCCCCACTCAAACTCAAACATTCGTGTCTGACCGCGAGGACAGAGCCACCTCCGTCGCTAGCGC
The DNA here is from genome assembly GCA_023337915.1 of Pythium angustatum. NCBI lineage: Eukaryota > Oomycota > Peronosporomycetes > Pythiales > Pythiaceae > Pythium > Pythium angustatum. The sequence continues at coordinate 13,448 of JAADXQ010000321.1, read as the reverse complement.
ACTTGCTCGCCTGCTCCTCCTGTCTCTGCAGCCCGATCATGTCAACATCTAACTCCTCCTCGTCTTCCCCTCGTAGCGGCACGTGCGCGGCCGCGACGACAGCAGCGGCAAACGGCAAACGCAAGGCCATCGGTCTCCCCGCGGCGACGACGAAGCCCAAGGCGCAAAAGGTCGGCGCGTCGGCTGAGTCGCGCGCGCTCACGCTCGCGGTGTACACGGCCGCCAACGACCGTGCCAAGCAGCTCCAAAAGCGCCTCGCGTTCGTCGAAGCTGAGCTTGTGCGCACGAAAGCGGACCTGAAGCACTCGGACGCGGAGCTCAAGCTCACGATCACGGAGCTGAAGCGCGTCAACGCGGAGCTCAAGAGCACGGAAGCCGATGGGAAGCGTGCAAATGTGGCGCTGGCGCGCGAGAAGGAGCTACATCGCCAGACGAAAGCGGCACTCACGTGCTGCAAAGCCGAGATCGCGCATCTCCACACGCAGTCCAAGTCGCTCGAGAAAACGCGCACCCAACATCGCGGCAAGAAGCAGCCGAAGGCCCAGACTAAACGTCGCATGCTAGCTGTTCAGATCGCGACACACAATGCGACCGCGCACGAGACGTCTGTGCTGCGCCAGGATGAGCAGCGTTCGGACGAACAGCCGCCGACGAGCGAGCATGCCTCCGACGACCTCCAGAGTATGGATCTGTCAGAGTTCTATAACGTGAGTCCGCTGCCGTCAAGCACGAACTCGTTCGACAAAATGATGGCGAAGATCGACGCCAAAGACAAGGACATGCCCGCGGCGCCAACGGCGTACACGTCGTACATTCAAGCCCAAGCGATGCTGATCCCACACGCGACTGACATCGAGCCGGAGCCGTTGGTGGACGATGACGCTCCACCGTACGGCGTGGATTCCTCCAGCGCTCGTTGATCCTCTCGACCGAGCTCGACCAGCAAGCCTGCATTTTGCCACATCAAAACAAGACATTAGAAAGTCCGAGCGAGTCGAGCCACCGTAGTTTCTCCGCACAGCCTCCTCCCGAATATTAACTTTTTAAGATCACTCACAGTTTTCCAGCCGTCCGTTCTTGTGTTTGCTCCATCACGATCGCGTTCTTCGCGCAACCACACGCGTGCGCCAGTCGTTTCCACAACAGCAGAAAGACCGTGACACAAACCAGCTTGGCCGCAGAGTTTTTTGGGTGCCAGCAGTGCGCGGGCACGAACCGGTTGATTCTTGGCTTGGTAAGCATGCGCATGTCGTCGATACGTGCGCTGCTTCAGGTCCACAAACATGAATATACCGCCATTGATCTGCTCAGCTGCCGGCGTCGCTTCCCAACCTCCTCAAGTCATAACACAACCAGATCCAATCACACAAGTGAGTGCCACCGCAGTTATCTCGTCAGGCAAAAAGAAATAGACCATCTCATACCACTGTTGGAGACGAGCGCCGCTCATTACCAGCGCGCGCTACCTCGACGCGCATCATGCATCATGCAGCATGCAGCACGCAGCACGCAACACGCCGCACGTGTCGCTGTCCCTCGACCTTGATCCAGTCACGATCAGGAACGTCCATTGTGCTCGACTCACCATCGCTGCATGTTGGATGGTCAAGCGCGCCAATTGCCACGGCATGCACTTCATCAGCGGCACGACTATGGGTCCACGAGAACAGCCTCGCCGAGGGACTTTTGCTGACTGACGTGCGCGGTATCGACCATCTGTGTCAACGGACAGTGTGAGGAAGAGGAAAGAGTCTTCCTCTGCTCCCCACGGTCGGAGACTGAGAGACCTCGGACGACGTGACCTGAGTCCGATGTGTCGACCACTTGCAACGGCCAGTGGCGCATCATGTGGTTCTCGAGGAGGATCTCGAGCTGCTCAAAGGCAGCGTTTGCTCAAACTCCGTCGGCGTGGGCTTGCACATCACCGGACAGTGGTTCAACGAGCCCACTCTACGGCGGACCATGGCGAGCCGAGATGCAGCTCGCAGCTCTGAAAGCGCATGACCTTCTTCGCAGCCGCTTCCTTAGCTGTGTACTGTAGTCGCTTTGACGTGGTAGAACCACTGAGTGGCTGTGAGACTGGACTTTGGCCGTAAAGCAAGTCACCTTCTTCCTCCATTCTCATATCTTCATCCGTCATTTTCGATCCGCGCTTCCCACCCACAAAGGCGGAAGGTACTTCAACCCAATTCTCGGTTTTTGGAGAGAATGAGGAGGGAGGAGCAAACAGGCAGTCTCGCGCTCCTTTTACTTCCTCTAAAACCGATGACGCAAGTGAGCCGCGACCTCGCACGTCATAGAGCTCCTCGGTGACGCGGCTCGACGCGAGTCGGAAAGAAGCCACTGCGCCTGCTGCAGCGGGGCGCGTGAATCATGAGAAAGCGAATACGTGGAAGCAAGATCTATTGAAGTCAACTACAAGGTACGAAAGCCTCCATGGATGGGGCTTGACTGCGCTAGGGGAAAACGGCGGCGGTGCTAACTCGGATCATCTCGTGTGTACTGTAGGCGACCAACTTACGGGAACAGACATGGCGACAGCCGAACGGATCAGTTCTCACTGGAGCCATCCTGGCAGGTCATAGGCGGTTCGGCTTCGGTCGCACGTCGAGCCCACGCGGCTTGAGCGCGGGGATGATTCACCAGTGCCGATGGTTCGACGGAGGCTTCCTTGGCTTCGTTCTCGCCCAACTCTTCGCTCGTCTGGGTGTTGTCTGGCGCCTTGTCGCGTGCTTTATGAAGGACCTTGATATCCTTACGAAGTTTGCCGATCTTCGCCTCGCGGGCCGCAATCTCCTGCTTGAACGTTCGCTGCTCTTGAAGTCGGAGCTCTGTCTCGGTCTTCAAGGTCGTGCTGAAATTCGTTTTCGTGCGCATCAACTCCAAGTCCTTCATCTTCAGCTTTTCCGCGGTGCGCTTCAGCTCCGCTTGGGTGCGCTTCAGCTCCGCTTGCGTGCGCGTAAACTCCGCGTACGTCTGCATACGCTTCGCGTTGATGCGGTTCAGCTCGGCCTTGGTATACTTCAGCTCCGCGTCGGTGCGCATGAACTCCCCGTGGATGTGAAACGCCTCCGCGTGGGTGCGCGTCAGCTCCGATCGTGTGCGCTCGAGCTCCTCTTCGGTACGCTCCAGCTCTGCGTCGGTGCGTATAAGCTCCCCGTCGGTGTACATGCGCGCCGCGTTGGTGCGCTCCACCTCCTCGTCGGCTTGTTCTAGTCGTTCTTTCGTGCGGTGAAGCTCGGCCTCGACGACCGCGAGGCGTTTGCCGAGTTCGTTCGCCGTAATAGCACTGGCGTGCACGGTGGCCGACGCGTCGGTCTTGTGCGCCGTGGCCGTTAGCGCTGCCGACGCGACGGGCATGTACGTGATTTCGTTCGCGTGCAGATCGCTCATCTTTTCGAACGAGTTCTTTCTCGAAACGTACGGGCTCGTGTTGGCGAAAATGGTGAAGTTATCGGGCGACACCTCGACGTCCCTGTCATCAGTCACGTCTCCATACGCAGACGGCTGCTCATCGAGACGCTCCTCAAGCTCGTCCCCCGCAACCTGAGCGACTGTGGCCGCCTGCGTGACATCGGGGGCATCGACGGTATCGGCGGCGTCGGTGACATCGGCGATTTGATCTTTCGCCTGCAGTGGGATCTGCTGCTGCGAGTTGCCGCTGCGTTGGTTCTTGAGAGCCTTGATGCACGTCTTGATGTCGCGGCGCTCGACTTCGGATTCGTGTGCCTTCTTCTCGTCGAGACGCAGCTTCTTCTCGCTCGCAAGCTCCTTCTTAGTGCACTTAAGCTCGGTTTCGACGATCACGAGGGGCTCGGAAGTCTTGCGCTTGCCGCTTGGCGCCGTGAGCGTCTCGGTGGTCTTGCGCTTGCCGCTTGGCGCCGTGAGCGTCTCGGTGGTCTTGCGCTTGCCGCTTGGCGCCGCGAGCGTCTCGGTGGTCTTGCGCTTGCCGCTTGGCGCCGTCGCCGTCGATGTCGCCACCGCCTTTCCGAGCGCCGCTACGCCTGCCTTCAGCGCTGGGGGAACGACGCGAGGGGACGACGATGGGGGTGTCGACATGGTGCTGATGCGCTAAGCGGGAGAGGAGGGAGCAGAGCGGGAGGTTGGTGGCTAGCGTCGGAGATCGTGCCTTTCCGCCGGTGTGGTTCGTGCGCCAGATCGCTAGACTGTCGAGTTTGAGTTTGAGCGGACGGCGGGAACCAATTTTCTTGTTTCTTGTCAGCGTATTTTCTCTCATCATCTTGTTATATCAGTACGTAGGAAAATCGATCCACCAACATTGCATCGACACTACTGAAACAGCCCAGTTCTGGTCCGTGCTAGCATCTCACACGATCCAAAACAGCTTAGCCCCTTCAGGCTTCAACAAACAGCACTCTGCTAGGTGGCACATCGGACCGGCAGCAAGTTGCTGCCAGCAACCCACCGCCGTCCTCTCCAACGTGTGGGCGACCAGCACACTAGAACAAAGATCACTATTACAGTAGAATGTGGCCACTTCAACAAATCTCACTGTGCACGGTCCGTCAGTCAGGGGCCTGAGACGAGCGCAACTCCTGAGTTGGCCTCTCCTCTCTCGTTCTCTGGTGATTGACCAGACACTGGCGTCGGCGGCAACGTCTGTTCGACACCGCGACCCCGTAGAAGCAGCACCTCGAGTTCCACGGCGATCTCACGGTCCATCTGCTCGCGGCGTCCACACTGATCGAGAGCCTTGGCCGCGAGACGAGCCGCAAGACCGAAAAACCGAGGCCGCGGCCAAGTTCAGCGACCGCCCAGTACGGCCGGCGCGTGAGCGACGTGCTGATCTCCCGCCGCCGGTGTGGTCGCGTACGTACGGCCTTCCCGTCTCGTCGGTCTTCCGCCAAGAGGTCGGGCATGACTGTGTCACTCGCTGCAATATCCTGGTCAATAACTCCTACAATGCACCGTCGCTCAACGACGCACGGGCCAATACCGTCCAACCAAGGCCACGAGCGAACGAGCGCCTTGACGAGGTAGCCGTGCAGGCACACGCTGCGCAGCTGGGGCCGGTCCAAGCTGCCGTCGCCGTCGAGGCACATGCCGACCGACTTCCTCGTCGAGCCGCGGCGACGCGTCTGGCTCAAAGTTGTCGTCGAAGAAGAATTTGAACAAGTTGCTCGCGCCGCCCACGGGCCTGCTGCGGCCGCACGTGAGCGACGCAACGGTCGTACCAACATTGCTCGTTGCTCGTACAGTGCGTGATGGTCATCTTCTCCTTCACGGCATTGACCCAGTGAACGCTGTTCACGAGCTGCTCGACCATCACGCGCAGTGACATGCTGTAGTCTCGGAGCTTCAAAAGCAACGAGGCCGAGAACGCGTCGCCTGATGCCGCGAGCCTGAAGCGACCGGCCCGGTCCCGGTGAAGTCGCGCAGATATTGTGTGTCATACAGACCCAATCGCGTGCACGTCGGCGTCGGCAGCAGCGCCTGCATGGCCAGTCGATTAGTCTCGAGCGCAACCGCGGCCGAGGCCATGGTGTCCGCGAGCCGCTCGTCTTTGGGCTTGAACGGGTTCGACGTGAACTCAATACCGGTAGCTCGAGCGAACGGTTGGGAAGATGCGCGAGCGTCGAATCGGCGAACGCGGCATAGCGGAAGGCCGCTGCGCCGTGCGGCAACACAGCAGCCACCACCACCACCACCGCAGCAGCAGCAACAGCCACACAGCTGTGTGATAACTACAGCTCCTCTCGCCGTCAGGTCACGTGCCACCGTCGTAGCGACCTCGGCTGTACCCCCTCACACGGATGGAACCGCTCATTTTTGACGCACAGCGCAAGGGGAAGTCACTTGTGTCACTATTCGAAGCAGAACACCGCGCTTCAGTGCCAGCTGAGATACCCGGACCTCTTCAAGCGACACCGAGGAAGTTCCTGTCGCAAGAGACCTTCACTAGCAGCGCAGCGCTAGGCGCAAGTGACCTTCACTAGCGGCGCAGCGCTGAGCGCAGCGGAGCGCTTCTCTCAGTCTACTTTTCGCCGTCTCGTGCACAAGCGAGAGCATGACCAGAGCGCGACCTCCTGGGGACTTGTTTAGTAGCTGGGCAAGTTCCTCGGACGTCGTTCTCCTCGTCCTCGTCCAGTACAGGTTTGCAGATGCCGTGGGGGATGCTCGCGCCACAGCGGGCGTCATTCACGGTAGGGGCATTCTCGTTGGCCAGTACCTCCTTGTTTATCAGCGAGTCTTTGCTTTGACGGCTCAGGGCGCTCGCTTCACGGCGGCGCGCTCTACTGTCAGAGCAAGATTCGATACCTACCAGCATGAAACAAAAGAAACGCCGAGCTTCGACCACGAGGAGTTGCAGATGGAGCGGAGATGCGCTGGCTCGGCGTCGTCGTTCGAACGCTCCATCTGCAACGCCTTCTTTCTACTGTAGTATTCGATCCGTTGGCGCTCCAGTGGGGAACCTCGTGAACCGCTTGGCAGCGCCGATGGTCTCCATACGGATATCTATTTTGCGTGTAACAGTCGATTCAGAACGAAGCCGATGAACCGCATGGAGGAGGCTGCTAACAAAGAATGGCATCAATGGAATATATATGCTGATTTCGTTCGTGAAATATGGCTGCTTGACTTGCACTGTGTGGGTGCTACGTCAGGAAAGATCCTATTGAATACCAGTTCCGGTAGTAGAAATCATGTCGTCAGTGAGGTTGGTGCTGTTCATACGGTTTCACAAGGAAGATACGTGGCTGCAAGCTTTCTTGCCGTACCTGTGATGTACAATGCCTTCTTCTCTCTCGTGCTGCGTAGATCCACACGCCGCGCGCGCTTCTCTTGGTCGCGATATCGTCATCGACGCGAGTCGAGCAGTGGTCGAGCAGTGCCACGGACGCGCCGACTGAGCGCTTGGTCGCGTAGACGCAGGAGCGCCGACGTGTTGGTCCGAGGCGCTGCGTGACGTTGACGACCAACATTACAGAGGAGAAACAGGAACACAACCGACACGAGTTGAGCAGGACGACACAGCTAGTATCGAACGACACGGACACGCGGATACGCACCCACAGAAGTCGCACCTAGAGCCGCCGAGGGACTCGGACGCGGTGCGCTCTGGCTCTCGGCAAGAGAGGAGATAGACGGTGTATCCTCTTGCAGCGACGGCCGTGGCCGCACACTCTCCTCCTCGGCAGTCGGTAGTGCATTCGTGACTCGTGACGCGTGACGCGTGACGCGTGCGCGTCGTGGAGTCGGGGGCGGGGGCGGGGCGAGCCATCCACGTTGATCTGATAGATGCTCCTGTGATACACACCAAGCGTGGGAGATTAGACCAACACACAGTCGGTTCGATCGAGCGTATCGACTCTCACGCACCTATCATACGCTTGTGTCACGTCGCACACTGCGCGCTTCGGTCCTCCGTCGTTGGCGTGGGAAATACGGTGCCATCTGTACCTTTAGGTGCCATCGGTGCCACGTCTTGCTTGTTGGACTGAGCGGGTGACTGGCCGGCCGATGATTGAGGCGGCCATCGGATCGTTGGATCGTGTTGGTGGCACCGCCGTGTTGCTCGTATGATTCGTTGGTAAGCCGAGCGAGGCATTGCCATTGGTGAAAAAAACGTTTTCTCAGATGCGTTGAAGTTCGCTAAAATCCAATCCGGTTTTTAGAGAAGATGATGGGGAGAGGGAACACTTCAAAAGGATGAACACTCCTCGTCGATGGTCGAGGAGGAGCAGTGACGGAAGACGACGCGCGCTTCTGTTTCTTCCTGGAACAAGAGTGATGGCGTGCCCACGCGACGCCCACGCACGTCACACAGCCAACGTCTCGTGGCTGCCAAGTTGGCGAGGCGGTAGTTCCTAGGGACACGACCGCATGCTGCCGCCCCCCCACGGTATTAATACAGGTACGCGTCTTGAAGCGTATGCCGTGGCATGTGGACTCGACTGGCTTGAACGAGGCGTCGCAGTGGCGAGCGGCGTGTGACGACCACGCACGTACACCATCAGCGAGTGACCGAGCGGCAGCCACACGCCTGTGGACACTGGTAGCATTTTATCTACAAGGTACAAAGGTACGAAAGAAGGGTTGCGTGGGAACGCTTCACTGAACGATGGCGAGCGTCATGGCCAAAGGCCGTGGACAGTGGCGGTAGCAGTGATGCTAACTCGGATCATTGGATCGTGTGCTGCCGTACGTAGAACAGGCGTGGGATGCGTCGTCGGCATGCAGCCGACAGGTTGGGGAGGAGCGCGCCGTGTATCCAATGTATCCACGGAGAAGAGCGTGGACGACGACGATGTGCACATGCTCGTCCAGTCCAAGCATGGCGCGGGTCGTGCACGTGCTCGTGCTTGTGTACTGGTGGCTTTCGAACAACTGTGCAGCCGCGCTGCTTAATGCCACGGCAGCGGGCGATGGAAGCTCATTCTGTTGTTGCCGAAGCGACTACCACGAGACAAGCGAGTGGTTGCGTCACGAGCGCGATCATGAACGCAAGCGAGAGGAAGAAAGACACAAGTGGGAACACGCTCGAGTTCTCTTCAAGGTACGAACGAATGTGGGAGCATGCTGGACGGAGAAAAGGACTGTAACTCGACTTCTACGATGTTGTGTGTTTTTGTTGTGCTTGGGTGAAATAGGCCTGATGGTTGAGCGCTGGTCGAGAGCATTACTTTGCGTTGGTGCTATCCGCGCACGGCACGGCGCCTTCGTGCCTCGACTGGTTTATTGCAGGTCGCGAGCGGCTGGCTCGTGACGTCACGCCACCACCAACAAGTACAGTAGTCTGATTGGTAGAAAAGCGTCTCCGGCTGGTTTTCGAAGTTGAAGTTCGTGTCTATAGAGCAAACGGCGGCAACGACCGGCAGTCAGTTGGAGTTTTATCTCGGAGGTAAGACAGCGCTTGTCATCTGCAATGCAGACGCCACCAACACGACCGTCGTTCACACACAGTGTCTCACCGCATGTGTTATGATGGCACACTCTATAGCAGGAAGCGCAGGGCACGGAGGAAGCGGCGGGGCAGCGGGGACGGAGCGTGGGCGTTCGTCGACGGCACGATGCGGAGCCCGTCGTCCCCGAGGGAACCACGCTTGGCGTTCGTGCGCCCCAGCTCCGCTTTGGCGCTACGCGGGAAGGCGACGCAGCTTCTTGGCCTCCTTCGTCGCCGCGTCGCGCGCCGCGCGCGTGAGGTCGCGCGCCGCGGCGGACGCGTTGGTCTTGACGGCCTTGCGCGTGCGGGGTGTCGTGAGGAGCTCGTCGGCCTTGCGCTTGCGCGCGCCGGTGGTCTCGAACGGGGTCACCATGGCCTTTCTTGGCGTCACGTTGCCGGGGCGACGAAGAGGAGAACCGAAGCCGGACGTCGGCATGGTCGGAAGCGCATTGGCCTCCAGGCGCTTCTGCAGCTGTTGCACCTCGCTTCGCGCGGCGGTCGCGCCGGTCTTCAGCACCTTGCTCGTTGTAGTGTGCGCCGTGAACAGCGCGTCGGCCCCGCGCTTGTTCTCGCGCGAGCCACTCACCTTGATCTCCGTCGTCGCTGCCACGGCCTTTCCAGGCGCAAGCACTCCGGTCTTGAGCGCTTTCTTCTTCTTCGTCTTGTTCGTGGACGGCGCGACGCGGAGCCCGTCGTCGCCGTGCTTGAGCTGCTGCTTCAATCTCGGAATAGCAGCCTCGCGTGTCGCGAGCTCCGCTCGGTGGTACTTCTTGTCGGTACCACGCTTGTCGTTCGTGCGCCCCAGCTCAGCTTCTTGGCCTCCTTCGTCGCCGCGTCGCGCGCCTGGCACGTGAAGACGCGAGCCGAAGCCGACGCACCGGTCTGTTGTGTTGGGTCTTGTGGGCGGAGTGGGCGGTGCGCAGCCCGTCGGCCTTGCGCTTGTGCTTGCCACTCGTCTCGATCTCGGTCACACACAGATATTGATACGAGCGGCACGCACAAGCGCAAGGCCGACGGGCTGCTCACACGGCGGCCCACGTCCAAGCACGAGGCGCCGACAGCCGGCGCGTCGGCCGCGGCCCGCAGCTACACACGCCAGGCACGCAACGAAGTGACACGTATAATACAATTAAAGGCTTTTCCAACGGCCATTCGTTTGTTTCCACTCGCTATTGTTTGCTCGACGAGTCGACGGCTCGCTTCTTGTCTGTGGATCTCGCCGCGTCTTTGTGTGCACCACGAGAAGTTTCAGCGACGCGAAAAGCTCGAGCGCCGTGGAGTCGAGCGCGCTCGTGGTCGTCAGGTTGATCTGCTTGCTCGACACGAGCGCGTCTGCCACGTCCAGCGAGAGAGCCGTGTTCCCATATGCATAGTGAAGTGGCGAGTGGTCAATCTACAAGTCGGAAGAGAAAGAGAGAGAGAGAGAGAGCTCAGTGTTCTTGCAATTGCAAGATAGACTAGTCGCCCACCCACTTCATAGGGACCACTCAGAGCTGGCAGGCTTTGTGGCTACTAGTACGATAACGTCGAGGCAAGTGGATTCATATTATTTAGTGCTGATGGATGCATGGTGGCTGGGTTACCCAGCGTGGGTACTATACACTCGTGGATAAATATCGCGCTGCTTCACAACGCTCCCACTGGGCACCGCGTACGTCTTGGGCGAGGGAGACATACTCGAGAGAATTAGTTGTCCCGGCAGCGCTGCTGGTGATGAAATAGATAAAGAGGCACAACGCTTGACGACCGGGATCGAATCCAATCGGGTGGACTCCGCAAGTGCTCGTCACCACCACCCTGAGTATCGACGCTGCTGTCTAGGCCTCTGCACCTTCGTTCGCCTCGCGGCAGATGCGCTGAAAGATCGAGAGACGCGAGACTTTCGAGTCTGACGACGTGCTGCAGTCGGAGCCCGACGACGACGACGACGAAGGCGACGCTGACGCTGACGTCGACGCCGACGCCGATAGCTCAAGCGACTCAAGCGCGTCGAGCAGGCTCGAGGTGGAGCTCGCTGGCTCGGTGTCGCCGCTCGCCTTCAAGCCGGAGAACGGGTCACGGAAGAGCAAGAAGTCCATCTCCGGCGGCGACGCGAGCGAGCTGCCGATCGACGTGAGCGGCGTGAGCGTCACGTGCTTTAAACCGCCAAACGGGAGCGAGAGGTCGATGGGCTTGTTGCCGTTCGCGTACGGGTTCACGAGCAGATCGCCCTCGGTCTCGTCGCTCATGTCCGAGTTCATGCTCGTGGTCTCGTCGTCATAACCGCCCAAGATGTGGATGAAGCGGCAGCGTGAGCCGTACATGCAACGGCCCGTCGTCGCAAAGGCCTTGCAGCGCGTGGTCTTGTACTTGGGATGACGCAGTACGCCACGTAGCTCGTCCATGCCGTGCGCGAACTGGCACTTGCTGCCGTAGCGGCACGCGCCCGAGTCCATAAAGTGCTTGCAGAGCTCGGTCTTGTAGAGACTGTTGCGAGCGGTCGTAGGCAGTCGCCCGCAGTCAATGATGTCGCCATTCGCGAGTACGTGGACGGGACCGGGCTCGGCCGCGTACATTGGCGTCGGCACAGCTGACATCGCTTGGGTGGCCTCCATACGCATGATGCTGCTTTGGCAAAGGGGGTGGCTGCTGCGTTGGCTGAAGAGAGGCGAAAGAACGGGTCTGTGATTCGACTCGTGACGTGTGGCGCGACCTTGATGGACCTGTGCACTACCTGCCGACGAGCAGAATGAGGTGGCAGCTATGCCCGTTGTCGGCGTGGCTGAAACGGCGAAGCCGGTGAACCGTGGTCTTCTGTAGTAGGGGGGAGACGCCAAGAGATGCCACGTCGTCACCGTCGTCCAGAAGGCGGGTGGCCGTCCTCACTAGGTTCTGCCGGCTGCTCTGGGTCCAGGCTGGACGACGAGCCCGGTTCTAACTGGCCTCTTGCTTCATCTCGGCGGCCCAGGGGCCTCTAAACCTGAGACAACTGGGCTCTGCCTCGACGTCGCGCCGGCTTGTCGACCACCACAGTCTCTCACCCAACCCAGGAAGGCCTCGAAGCCATTTGGTTCTCCCAGCCTACTCACCTTATCCCTCCACGAGGCGTCCTGCCTGCTGGCACAGACGCCAGTTGGTGGAGTGCGCACCTGCTGCTGTTGCTACTCACAACACAGCTGAGTTCCATTGACAAGACGCTGCTACCTCGGCACGCAAAAGCACAGCACCAAAAATACCTGTCCCACAATACGTACCCTTGACATTTGTACTCAGCTGCCTCCTTGAGAAACAGGGTGCCGTTGCGTAGTACTGCGTCGAAGTATTCTTTTGGTGGCAGTGATTTGGAGCACACATGACTCTTTGTTGGCCAAGGAAACGAAAACGCAGCCAATTTGGATCCATGTACTACTGGTATCGGTACCAGTGTCTGTTGCCAGTCGTCTATACCGCATGTGTCCTTGAACTTGTTGTAGCTCGTGAGAACGTAACCCGCCAGGAGTCGCAGCCACCACGCTCCAGCTGGATCCACATCAAGCAAGCAACACGCTCGTCCGACTCCGTACATTTCAGTGCACCCACTCCTCCTTCTGCTTCTTCTTAGGTCGATTTCTCGACCAGATCCCAGTACTGGACGACATGTTTCGCCTCCATGACTTTCCGTGCCGTACCCTTCGTACGACATTCTTGGAAGCGGAAGTTGTTGAATGCACGCCGCGCCACGACGCCCTGCCACACGAGACGGCACCCCGTTGAGGACGTGTAACCGGCAGCCGCATCGTCGTCGTTGCCTTGGTCATTGTCGCCGTCCGAGTCCTCGTCGTCGTTGTCCCCATTCCACTGGATTCGCTTCATGAGGAGTCGACTGTAGTGTTTCACGGCCTTGCGACCGCCTTCGACGACGATCATGTTGATGTCATCTTCGCTGCAGATCAAGACGCCACCCGTGAGATGGTACTGCTGAGCGTTGACGTCGACCTTGAACCGATGCTGCGGATTCGTGAGATTGGGCACACGGAACACGGCCACGTGGATATCTCCTTCTGCATCTTCTTTGATCTTGCGCAGCTTCTTCTCGCGTCGCTCCTCGGGTGTGAGCTTTCGAGCGAGGTTCCGCATCTCGTGGTTCTTCTCTCGCTGCGCCATTTGTTGGCGCACTTTCCGTTCGATAGCCGACGGATCTGCGACGGCTTGCTCGCCCAAAACCTTCATCATGTTCGAGAGCTTCACCTTGGCCTCTGGTGGCGGCATCAACCCCAGCGCGATCTTGTCCTGTTTTTCCTTCTCACGCTCCGCGCGGTTCTGGCGGCGGATTTTCTTTCGCTCCTATCGAGTGGCCACAGCAAACCTACGTTAAAAAGGTCGATAAAACCCATATAGCTGCTAAGAAGTACGTACCGCTGCTGTGAGCATCAAGGGCAGCGCCACTGGCTCCGTATCTTCCTTGAACATCGGGCTCACGCGTGCTGGGTGTTCGATCACGTGGATCGTGCCGCAGTACTTGGCCTTCATATCAGCGTACTCGACTCGCACGTCGGGGTTCTCCTTCCTCGCTTGAGCTTTGATG
>JAADXQ010000320.1:0-15455 GCA_023337915.1 Pythium angustatum | reverse complement strand
GCGGAGCCCCACCGCAGCGTAGCGGAGGTCGGGGGCGCGGCGCGTAGCGCGGAATACATGCACTAAACAAGGAGGATCTATCTATTCCGGAGCCACCGTAGCGAAGCGGAGGTTGCGATTAGGGAGCGCTCTAGCGTAGCGGGCGCGGCTTAGCGCCTCGCCGCGATCAGCGGCGATATTTATATGGCTTTCAGTATGCGTGATTGTGGCCTACCACTTGTAAGTGGATCGACCTTTCCACTTAGATTCGTTAAAACCTCAAAACTCCACTTACATAACTTAATTCCTCCCGCAGCATCGTGAGATCGGCGGACGCCACGTTGGCGCTGCGTGACACTACACTACCGGTACTGTGTAGTTCTGTAAAGGCAACGTGGACGCCACTCATCTTGACGGTGTACTGGGTTCTGTATTGCTGAGTGGTTTTGTTGTTTTTGAGCGCTCTCATCGCGCGAAGAACCGACACGTTGGTACAGAACTGTAACCCGTTACCGTACGGATCGATTCTCTCCTCAGCAGACACCAGTGATCTCGCTGGCCGCCACCTTGTTCGTGCGTCTCATCACAGTCCTGTGAGTGAGCAACTGCGGCGCACTGCTGACTTTCACACAGGGTTGTGCGAGTGCCGTTGGGAGAGACGTGTCAGATCTCTGCACTTGATCAGTTCCAGGTGAGAAACGCCTCGAAGTGTCAGGAAGGGGTACACTACACCACAAACCATCCACTCCTCTATGTCTCTTCACACCTTGTTTTGATAACTATGCCGTCTGTCTGAAGAAGCCAGACCCACGACCAGCTGCATCACTGTAGCGGCGTGCGTCACTCCGAACTGGCCTCCTCACGCACCTACCAGACGACCCAACGGTGGTCTCCATTGCGCGTTGCTGGAGTGGTATGACCAGTCCATTCCTGCTGTCCATCGCGTCTGCGCGTCCTGTCGTCTCGCTCGGTTGCTTCCCCATCGCTGCATTGCGTCCCGATCCCTTTCTATCGTTTTGTGTGGGCGCCCTCTCGCTCCTCGCGTTCCGCGCGCATTGCGATTGTCTTCCGCGCCTTCTCCGACAGTACTGTATTACCGCCGTCACCATTTCGATCGGAACGCCACTCTCTTAGAGACAGAGAGAGAGATCCACTTGTGATTTCCTCCTTCAGGATGGCGACTCATAGAGACCATGGACGCGCGCCAACGCAGCGATCGCTGCGTGCGCAACTGCTCGGCGACGTGCTCGGCACGGTCACGGTACGTCCACCTAAGATACTATATCGGAGACCGTGGGATGAAGAGACGACACGAATATACAGAGACACTCATGGAGGATGGTGATGGTTTTCATTTTTGTATACAGGGTACCACCGGTGCGCTTGTGAACGGCGTGGGCAACACTGTCGGCACGGCGGTCTCCGGGGTCACCAACACGGTCGGGAACCTCGTCACGCCGATCGTCTCGCCCATCGTGACGCCAATTATTTCCCCGATCGTGACGCCAATTATTGCGCCGATCGTACCACCGGCCACGACCACGGCCAAGCCGCCAGCGACGGCAGCGCCGGCGCCTGCGCCCGCACCAGGTCCGAAGACCACGGCGCCAGCGACGGCACCGGCGCCACCACCGTCAGTGACCAAGACGTCTGCGCCTGGGGCGTCCGAGACCACGCAGGCTCCATCACCGATCGAAGACCCCGATGCGACGCCAACGCCGGGCGAGCCGAGTGTCATCCCCGAGATCACGGCCGGCTCGCTGGATGTCGGCGGCAAGACCCATGCGTTCTCGGTGACGGACGCGACAAACGATACAGGCTCGACCACGTCGTCGACGACAAGCGCCAGCTTTGTGAACACCAAGAGCGACAGCACGACCTCCAAGTCCAACTACTCGCCGCTCTCGTCGTCTTCGTCGTCATCGTCGTCCTCCTCCCGGGACAAGGACGGCAACGGCGCGTCGTCGGTGCGCACGCTCACGGGCGTTGGCATGTCCTTTGGCGTCGCCGCGACGCTGGTCGTGGTCGTCGCACTTATCATTTACGTACGCAAGCGTCGCAGCGACGTCCAGAGCAAGTACAAGTCCGATACGTTCGATCCGGCCGAGTTCGACTCGCACCGGTCGGACCTCGATACCGCGGGCTCGAGCTACATGACCGGCAACTTGACCTCAGTGGCCGGTGTCTCGTACGTCGCGAGTAGCTCGGCGTGGGACGACGAAGAGCTGCTGGTCCACCGCATCCCGCTAGCGTCGGTCATCAAGGGCGAGATCGTCAGCTCGGGCGGGTTCGGCGAGGTCTACCGCGGCAAGTTCCAGGACGAGGACGTCGCCATCAAGGCGCTGCTGCCGTCCAAGCGCAAAGACATGGAAGAGATCAAATACTTCCAGGCCGAGATCAAGCTCATGGCCGTGCTCGAGCACCCGCGGATCGTGCGGTTCATCGGCGTTGCGTGGGAGTCACTCGGCGATTTGTGCGTCGTGACCGAGTTCATGGCCGGTGGGGACCTCACGGCGTTACTGGCGTCGTTCGAAGCCGCGTCGCCGCCGCGTGCACGTGGCTTTGACCTCGAAAAAATCAAGATTGCGCTCCACATTGCCCACGCGCTCATGTACTTACACTCGCTCCAGCCGGCCGTGATCCACCGCGACCTCAAGTCCAAGAACGTACTACTTGATACCGAGTGGAACGCCAAGCTCACCGACTTTGGCGTCTCGCGCGAGCAAGCCGACGAGACCATGACCGCTGGTATCGGCTCGTCGCTGTGGATGGCACCTGAAGTCACGCTCGGCGAGCGGTACGACGAGAAGGCCGACATGTTTTCGTTTGGCGTCATGCTTTCGGAACTCGATACGCAATTGTTGCCGTACTCGCACGCCCGGCTCGAAGGCCAGAGCGAGATGATCCCGACGACGACTGTGCTCCAGCTCGTGTCGCTCGGTGTCATGACCATCAAGTTGACCGAGTCGCCGCTGTATACGGACATGCAGCAGCTCGCACGCCAGTGTGTGGCACTGGACCCAAAGGACCGGCCAACGGCAGCCGACGCCCTTCACCGTATCCACGTGACCTGGACAGCCGCACTTGAGGACCAGTCCGTCTCGCTATAAGCGTGCATCCCGTAGTCGTGTGTCGTAGATGAAGTCACGTTGACCTGAACCAGTTCTGTTCTATCACAATCCTGTAGTATGCATGGCGAAGGTGGCGGAGCTGCCGTTGGAGTTCAGCACTCGATCATTTCCTGTTAGTATTACTATCCTACGACTTCGCATATTTAGATCAAGCCTCCGGATCCGTTGGACCCATCGTGTTTGGAGGCTAGATGCACGCGATGCAGTGCTTGTGCTGCCGTAGGCCGATCGTTCGGATCCAGCGCTACGCAGTCGCGCGCGAGCTGCTGCATGTCTGCGAACGCCGTTGTTGCCGTCAGTGAGATCTGTAGCCGCCCCAGCGACACGAGCTGGAGCACGGCAGTTTGCGGCAATGCACGGCCCGTACCGTCTTCACGAGCGTCGGCGTACGGCAGTTGATGCGTGTCGAGTTCCGACAACACGACACCAAACGAAAACACGTCGGCCTTCTCGTCGTACCGCTCGCCCAGCATGACTTCCGGTGCCATCCACAGCGACGAGCCGACCCCGGCGGTCATGGTCGCATCGACACGTTCACGCGAGACCCCAAAGTCCGTGAGCTTGGCATTGGACTCAGCGTCCAGCAAAATGTTCCGTGACTTGAGATCGCGGTGCAGCACGACCTGCTCGAGCGAGTGCAAGTACGTCAACGCGTGGACAACGTGGAGCGCAATGCGGATCTTGTCGGCGTCAAAGCCCCGTGGTCGTAGCATCGCGGCGTCGAACGACTCCAGCAGAGACCGCAAGTCGCCGCCGGGCATGAACTCGGTCACGACGCACAGGTCCGAGAGCGACTCCCACGCAACGCCGACGAATTGCACGATCCGTGTGTGCTCGAGCGCAGCCATAAACTTGATCTCGACAAGGAAGGCTTGGATCTGACGCGCGTCTTTGCGTTTCTCAGGGAGCAAACACTTGATCGCGACGGTCTCCCCTTTGAACATTCCGCGGTAGACTTCGCCAAAGCCGCCACGACTCAGGAGCCCGCCGCGGTGAATACTCTCGAGCGGCATGCGAACGGCGAGCAGTGCGTCGTCTTTCCACGGTGCCGAGCCGTCATGGTGCAGGCGTGGGGACCTACTCACTCGGGAGTATATGGCCGAGGAAGCCGCCGTGTCGTCGCCGTCGTCTCCATTCTCTTTGCCTTGTCGTCGACGGCGCCGACTAGTCCGGCGTTTTCTAGCGTACAGAAAGAGCCCGACCAGCACTCCGACCGTCGCGATCCCGCCAAGCGCGAGACCTACGATTGACGTGGAGTTGGTGCTCGACGACGCCGTCGCCTCTGGTGCCACGACAGCCTTGCCATCATCCAGGATCACGGTCGGAGTTGGTGTGTCGACGGTCTGTGTCTTGCTCATGTTGGCTTCATAGTCTTTGAACCACTGGTCGGCATTCTCGGCGTTGATCAGCGCCGTTGCGACCGACTCGTTGGCCTTGCGGTAGCCTTCTTTGAGTTTGTCGTACTCCTCCTGCGTGAGGAATCCGTCCTTGTAGGCTTGCTCGAGATTCGGCGGCATCGTGGCCGTGCCCGTGAGGTTCTACAGAAGCAGAAGCGATCGCAACAGCAAATGTGAGCGTCGGGACCTTATCAAGGATGTGAGATATTGCAACACTAGTGGATACCTTGATCTGCTCGATCTGGTAGCTCGTGTTGAACGGCGCTAGCATGCGCGGCGGCCGCCGCAGCGTCGCGTGGTCCATGATGACGATGACCGCGACGGCGATGCAATGACTGTAGCAGTGGAGAGAGACTGGCGGACGGGAGCGGCAGGAGAGACGTTCGTTCGTGCCTCCGCACGATGCACCCAGATGTGGAGCAGGAGTCCATTTCGGACCAGTGTGGCCATGTGGGAGAAGGACTCGAACGGTGCACTCTACTGGCTCCATCTGACGTGATTCCAAAACAAGGTGAGACGATAACCTTCCGCAATACGAGATGCCGACTTGAAAGGTAGCCATTCGCTGTGTACCCACCGTGTTTTGAGGTCACTCCAATCGAATGGAGCTGCCCGCAGCTTGAAGCCGACCGCCCTGCAGACTGCATCGCGTTCGGCTGCCGCAAGTCGGTTGTTGCAGCGATCAGATCTAACGTAAGGGGACAAGAGATGAGATGCCGCGATACCAGATAGCGCCACTGAGCACCGACACTTTAAAGTAGTTTAGTCAGTCACCTCCGCTATACGAATACCCAAAGACGGTATGCTTGTTCTCCCTGTAGTTCATCCGGCATCCATGATTGCGGTGCCTCTGTACGTTCGTATTACGCACTGCTGTGGTGCGTAGATCTACACTAGTACTTCGCCTCGTGTGCGGACGAGTTCTGTTGCATATTCACGCTTCGGATCGTCGATGTTGCCACTCGTTCGATCGGCGTCTTGGGTGCGATTGATGTCACTGAGACCCGTGCGCAAGGCGACGAGCAGTTCGCTTCTGCGCCAGAGCGATCCAGTCGGCGTGTAATTATGGCTGGCTCTATCGGTTTTTCGGATTGTGGGCCGTGGTCTTCACGCTCGCTTCACAACACAATGCTGATCTCACTGGCCATCGTGCGTTCAATCATCTGGAGTTCGTACAGCACTTGAGCCGCGGTCGGTCGTGTCTTTGGGTCCAATGCGACGCACGCTTCGCCCAGTGCCCGTAGGTCGGAGCGTAAGCCACTGGAAAACGTCACCCGCACGCGGCCGGTCATGATGCGCTGCACGAGCGCCGTGTCGGGCAGGCGACGACCGCCACCTTCTTCGGCCAGCCGAGCCTTCACGTCGGCGTACGGCACAAAGTACGTATCCAATTCCGACAGTACAATGCCGAACGAGAACACGTCGGCTTTCTCATCGTATCGCTCGCCGGCCATGACTTCGGGCGCCATCCACAACAGCGTCCCAACGCCGCCGGTCATGGTCGCGTCGCTACGTTCGCGCGAGACACCAAAGTCCGTGAGCTTGGCGAGTTGCTGGGTCGCGTCGAGCAGAATATTCTTGGACTTGAGGTCGCGATGGAGCACCATGGGCTGGAGCGAGTGCATGTACGTGAGCGCGTGCGCCACATGAAGCGCAATCGTTGCTTTCTGTTTGTCAAAGCCCAGCGGGCGCCCGACGCGATCAAACTCGTTCAATGCTGCACGCAAATCCCCGCCTTCCATGAATTCCAACACCACGCTCATGTCGCTGAACGAGTCCCACGCAACGCCAATGAAATGGACAATGTGCGCGTGCTCCATCGAGGCCATGAGCTTGACTTCGTGGAAGAACGAGACGATCTGTTTCAAGTCGCGGCGGGTCTCGGGCAAGAGCCGTTTGATCGCGACGATGCTGCCGCGGTACGCGCCTTTGTAGACTTCGCCAAAGCCGCCTTTGCTGACGAGCCCGAGCGTTGTGATCGTATCGAACGGGAGTCGCGACGCAATGATCACGGGGTCTTCGGCGATTGCCATGGGGTCGGATGACGTCGGTGCCCCTGAGCGACCCGACGAGTTTGAGTTGTAGAGAGCGCGTGGGCCGCTGGATTCGGCCGTGTGGGCTGCGGAAGTCGGCGTCGTGGTCACGAGTGGCGAGCCCTCGGCGATGAGCGACGGCGCCTCAAACACGACGGCCTTGTGCTGGTAGAAGTGCGGCGGGTGGTGCAGTACCGTGGCCGATGGGCGGCTTGGCACGGCATTAAACCCGACGACAGGCGACGTCGGCATCATGGAGTACTGTTCCGGCTCCTCAATGTCGACGTGGTAGCTCTTTTGGCTCGGCGGTTTACTGCGATTCGGTGGCTTGTGACTCTGTTCGCCATGCGGCACGGGTGGCGGCGGCGGCAGGGCGACTGCGATCGGTGGGGTCTCGGGCTCGGCGTGCTTGGCGGCTTTATTCTTCTTGCGCTTGCAGCAACAGCAGCAGCAGCATAATACGAGGAGGACGAAGAAGACACCGGCGCCGATTGCGCCGTAGCGCGTCGTGTCCTCTGAGAAGTCGAGCGAGAGCATTCTCTCTGCACGGGAAGAAGACGGTTGATGGATCCAGGTGGTCGACGCTGGTGGAAATGGAAGGTGTGTGTCGGTCAGTGTGAGTTACGTGTGGCTCGCTAGAACAACAAGCACGCGGAAGGCGGCTCTGTGATCCGAGCGCGACTCAGTTGTTTCTACGGACTAGCAGATTCTGCTGCAGAAGGACACCACGCGCACACCAGCGAAGGCGCTGGGAACGGCCGCGGTTACGTACCGGTAAGGGGAATATCGAAGCAAGTGGCAAGCAAAGGAACTTGTCGCCGAGATCTCATTGGCTGTGGAGGGACACAAATGCTGGGTCCGTTGGCGCGACACGGGCGGGGGGCAGCCGCACACAATCAACACAGACTGCGGCTCAGACTGAGCCGCTCAGTGCGATGCGACACGTCGCAGTGGGTTTCTTCTTTTTCTTCTTGGTCTCATCAGAGTTCAAGGAGGATGGGTGCAAATATTTGCTGTGGACAACGATACTGTATTGGAATTGAGAGGACTCAGGCATTGTCTCACATGTCGCATGCCGTAGCTACGATGGTAACTCACTGGAGCCTTTGTCGAGGAAAATGGACGACCAAAGGCTTGCATGTGGCTTGGCTTTTGCGTCATAACATCAGCTCAGATTGTGAGCTGACGGTCCCTTTCGGACGGTTTCTTGGCGTGAGAACCAGTTCATTCGTTTGCCTTCCACGAAAGCCGAGCGACGGATGATGTGCGAAAAGGAGATTGCACGGGCCTCACGTCGACGAACTTGCTGTATACGTGTTGTCCATTGGTCGCGCCGACGCCACGACGACGGCCATGGGGATCTCGTGATACTGCGGCGTCGCGGCCATGGTCACGTAGTCGTCTTGGATGTGGATGACGTGGTTCGGATAGACATTGCTCGACTGGATGATCTGCACAGGCGGTGGCGCCGCGACAGGATCGTCAATTGCGCCGCAGCCTTGCGCACAGCGCAGGACACAGCAGCCGACTACGCACACGGCCATGAGCACGGCAAACACGATCCAGATCGTCGGTGGACCCGAGTCGAAATCACTCGAAAAGCTGGGCGTGTTAGTCGACATGTGTTCGGCGGTGGTGGTGACGGTGGTGTCGTTGAAGAGCAATTGAGACAATGACTGCTCGGATCTTAGAACCCTAGGAGCATCGACGATGCTGGCGGAGCGCCTGACAGATGCGTGTCTGTGGCCATGTCCGCGAATGGGTACACACCCACCTACGTGGGACACGGTGTTGGTGCTGGTCCGTTTATCCACAATCTGAAAATTTCGGTACACGCCTCGTATCTCGTCACCCTATACGAAAATATGTACAGGTTTATGTCTTCTTCGTACCATTGCTAGGATAGTAGGCTGTGTGCATAAATGTACTATAAGAGGTCTATAGATTATTCGCAGTGTCGAGTTGAGAGGTACAGTGTGACTGCAGTGGCTTCGATACCGGAACCGGTATTTCGAGTTCGTTGGAGGCGCCGAATCGTTCCACCCAAGGTTCACCCAACATGGTGGCAGCAGGCTCGTGCGTTTGATAGTAAGACGGCGAGACAACAAACGTGGCATGGCACGGATTGATCGGGTTTTATATTACTGTACACGGGAGCAAATTACGACGCGTCAGAACTGCCGCGTAGGAGATCCCGTTCGGCAGTCTGTCATGTCGATCGCTGTCACTTCAACAGCCATCGGTGGCTCGTAATACTGGACTGTCGTGGGCATGGATGCGTAGTCGTGCTCGACGTCGACGATGTGATTCGAGTAGATGTTGTGCGGTCCTGCCTGGATGATCCGCACAGGCGGCGGCGACGACGTGCGGTCTTCTGTAGCGCGACCACGGGCGTGGGCACAGGGCACGACACAGCAGGCCAGCACAAACACGCCGACTGCCCCGATGCTAATGACGACCGCAAAGACGATCCAAATCGTTGGCGGCCCAGGCTGGTCGTGGATCTCAAAATCAATGGGTGGGAAGCTTGGAAACGTTGGAGACGACATGACGGAAGCGGCGCTTGCTCGTGACGGGGAGAATAGAGAACTGACTGCTGGGGGCGTTTCATTCCAAACGTGCAGCCTGGGTCGGTACTGTGGCCTGGCGCACGTTCATGGTCTACTGGTGTCACACGGCAAAGAAACAACATAGGTACACACCCACATCCACTCTTACGTGAGACTCTGATGCTGTCGTAGTGGACCAGCACGAAGATACGTCGCAAGAAAAGCTCCTATTATTGTGCGTGCACCCCTACGATTTGAACGTCTCCATCACTTGTCGCCGTTGTGACGTTCCGACTGTGGAATCCAACTACTAGTAGTCGCGTGAGAACCTTGGTACTACGTGGTACCAGAGCCTGTAGTTCAGCTCCCATCGAAGTCGGGCTGGTCGAAGCATGGGGAATGCATCGAATCGGAGCAGACTTCTGTCATGAACTAATAGTTGCTTGACGCTAAGGAAGAGTCCTTGGGCGAGCCTGGAAAGCTCGTTGGATGGTACCAACATTAGTGGGCGTAGTAGGCATGCTCTTGGAGGTGTCGATGACGCTTTCACTCTGGCTTACGTCGTCTTCGTCGTCATTGGGTTTGGATAATACGGCGCTTGGTAGCCAGGAGCATACGTATCGTTGCCAGTAGTGGCACTCGTGCCGTCCGCTGGCATGCCTGGTTGCGTTGGCATCGGTGTCGGGTAGTAGTAGTACTGGTACTGCGGCGTCGGGCTCACGGCGACGTAGCCGTTCTCCACGTCGATCGGGTGATGGTTCGGATAGACGGACTGCGGATCGGGCACCGCGACGATCTGTACAGGCGGCAGTTCGCTGGTGTCGTCGCTGTTGGCGCTGCGCACCCATGCGGAGCAGAGCCAGATCAGTACACCGACAACGACGGCGATAAAGAGGATCTCCGGGTGGTCGGCCATTCCGCCAGAGTCTGAAGAGAGATAGACCATGACGGCTGGTCGTGGTGGTTCTTGTGGTAAGAGCAAGATTGAGGAATGGCTTAGACGGACTGTGTGAGAATTGTGGAAGGAAGACGGTCGCATGGACCTAACTTGAAAAAGTGGACACGCTGCCAGCCTGTACACCGGTATAGACGTGTCCACTTTTTCATCATGGGTTCGTTGGACATGAGGTGTGAGTGACGGACCAACCGAACCAGTCCTGTGGTACTGTAATAGTACGCGTTTTAGGACGGTTGGTATTGTAGTGCACCAAGCTCTTGTAGGCACAAACGAGAAGTCGGAACGAAACAATGAAGCCACTGACGGAAGCGATCACGTGCCGTCGTCGCCGCGCATGCGCCGTGTGCGACGATCCACAGCGCAGCGGCGCGCCTGTCCCATGCACGCAGTGCCGGCTCGTGTTCTACTGCTCCAAAGCGCACCGCCGCGACCACGCATCCCATCACCGCCCGCTCTGTCGCGCGCTCCATTTGCTCCATGGGCAGCTTCGTCGCCAGCAGAGCGGATTACGTGGCGAGCTCCGTGAGTTTGTTGGGCTCTACTGGGGCTTCTATGAAGCACGTGATTTGTTGCGGACCAAGCTGGAATTGGTTGGTGTGTACCAAAAGATCGGCACGAGTGAAGCGCTCCAGAGCGCATTGACGGAAGCAATATACTTGCTGAGACTCTCGCGTGCCGACCCCATGGCCGTGCGGTACATTGTACCGGTACTATTACTACAGCTGAACCAGGTACAAGCGTGCTATGACTTTCTGAACTACAGCTTTCGGGACATGTCGATGCCGTTTCTCGAGTTGGAGGGAAGTGACCTGACCGAGTCGGTCGCGTTTGTCGACGTGCTCTCGCTTCCCCACAGTCTCGCGTTTGTCGTGGTCAAACTGCGCGTCTGTCGGATAGTCGGGGAAGGAATTCAGGCCGAGCGGGTTGGTAGGATACGTGCGATCCCGACACCTGTGGTCCGTATCGTTCACGATTTCCTGGGTTGCCAAATCTGTTTGCCGCACCAGTCGGTACGCGAGACCCACGCGGACGTGCAAGCACAAGTCACGGAGATGATCAAACGCACGCGTGATCTCAACAGCCATGTGTGGGAGACTATCATGAAGCCCCAGAGGCAGATGAAGGACGGCCGCGTGCCCGACGGGTTCGCTGCCGGCAGCAAAGACGAGGCGCGCGTGACGCTCGACGTGTGGCTGGACGTGTTGATCGCAACACCAGGACTACGCGCCGCCGTTCGTGAGAGCGACGTGCTGCGTACATCTGCATGAATGAAGTTACATACATGTGTTATCCTGCCTTCTCCAACTACACGAGTCTCAATACGAGCACGCATTCGTTCTCACTCGATCGTTTCTCACTCATCGTGGCTCAACGACTCAGAGCTTCTTGGCGTTCTGCTTGATAAAGTCGGTGGCGTCGCGCCAGAGCATGGCGTTCGGCACGACCCAGAGCTTAATTTCGAAGCGGTCGCCCGACGAGTAGTAGCCCGGGTCTGGCTCACGCGCAAGCGGCATCGGATCGAGTACGGCCTTCCAGTAATGCGGGTTCTTTTGGTGTACGAGCTTGAACGCCTCCTTCGCCTGCGTCACCAGCGTCTGCTGGAGTGCCTTGAGTTCCTCGAGACTGCGGTCCCCCGAGGTTGAGAGGTACCCACTCAAGGAGTCCGCAACCGGCGCCGGCAACGACGCCTGCTCGGCCACGACGCGCGCATTCACAGCGTCTTCCAACTCCTTGGCGAGCGTCATCTTGACAAACGTGAGCGCCGCCAAGTGGAACACGTCACGCTCGGTCTCAAAGTCGTCGAGCGGCTCGGTCATGTCGGCATTCTTGACGCTGAGGTACGGCAGCTCCGTGTCGCCCCAGTTGTACGTACCGTGCGGGTCGCACGTGGCCCACCACTTGATAAAGTCGTAGGCGTCCTGGAGTCGACCGAGCATCAGCAAGAGCGTCGGGACAGCATCGCGTACGCCCATGTTGTCGGAGCGGCAGAGCCGCAGGCAGTCCATGGCTTCGGCGAGGCCTGCGACAATCGCCGCGTGCGACGGCATGACCGACATCGTGCGGATGAACTCAAACTTGGCGCGCATGTACGGCCGCGTCTCGTGGATGCCCCAGAAATGGCCGACGCCTTCTTCAAACACATTCTCCGGAAGGGAAAACCCATCGGGCTCGGCCGTACGCAGCTTGTGCTCTTCGCTCGCAATGAGTTCACGGCATTGCTTGGCACGTTTGCAGACGAGTTTGTGGGTCGGAAAGTCAGCTTTCTGGTGGTCACGACTGCAGTACACAACGACCTGACAGCGTGCGCAGGTCGAGAGCGGGTTCGCAGGCGTCGCGGCCATGGCGCACACGCCGCACTGCGGGACGAGCGGCGCCATTTGGATCCTAGGCACTCGAAGAGAAGAAGTGAGGAGGAGCTTCGTGATGAGCTACCCGTGGGTACTGTTATATGTTAGTACCTCTTCGATGAATTTATGACCAATCACACGGCCTCGTGAACCACCTAAACTAAAGTTTAGTACCGTATGTACCGTTGCGGTTTTAGGAGGAGTCGATCAGGAATGCGCAGATCACAAGGTCTTGAGGTGCTTCTCAATGTACTCGGGCACAGCCGACCACACGTACGCATTGGGCATGAGCCAGATCTTGATCTGGAAGCGGTCGCCAAAGGCGTAGTAGCCCGGGTCGGCTTCCTGGAGAAGCGGCACGGGGTTGAGCATGTTGGACCAGTAGTTGGCGTTCCGTGCGTGCGTGAGCTCGAACGTCGTGCGGATCTGCTGCTGCATGAGGTGGAGTTGCCACTCGACCTCGATTCGCGTACGCGGGACGCCCGACGCCGACGTCACAAAGAAACTGCGCATCGACGCGGCCTCGTCGTCCGAGACCCGCGCGTCGTCGGGCGCGTCGTCGCCAAGCGACTGGAGCGCGGCCCAGAGTTGGAGCGCCAGGGTCACTTTGATATACGCGAGCATGCCCAAAAAGAAGCACGAGCCTTCGTTCGCAAAGCACGTAACCGGTTCGGTCATGTCGGCGTTCTTCACGGTCAGGAACGGGCTTTGGGGGTTGCCCCATTCGAACGTGCCGTCGGGATCGGCGGTCGCGTACCACTTGATAAAGTCGTAAGCTTCTTGGAAACGACCCAACAACAACAAGAGCGTCGGCACGATTTCGCGGATGCCGATGTTGTCGCCACGGCACAGGCGCAGCGAGTCCATGCACGTCGCAAGGGCCCGCTCGGTGGCTTCGTACGTCGTGAACACCGAGAGCGTGCGGATCAATTCGTACTTGGCGCGCATGTACGGCTGCGTCGCCGGGACGAGCCAGAACATGCCTTCGGCTTCTTCAAAGACGTTCGCAGGGCGCATCGCATTGTCGGCGCGCGGTCCGCGGAGCGTCGCTTCTTCGCGCGCGAGCAAGTCGTCGCATTGTTTCGTGCGTTTGCAGAGCGCTTTGTGCTCCGCAAAGTCTTGTTGCTGGTGCTCTCGGCAGCAGTAGAGCACGCCGCGGCAGCGCGAGCACGTGGCCATGGGGTTCGCGGGCGTCGCGATCACGGCGCATTTCTGGCAGCGCGGGATGAGGGATGGCGCGGGCACCATCTTGTTAAGGCAACACAACGAGATCGAAATGGCGGCACGCTGTCGCGCCAGAAACCACTCGTTCACGTGATTGGCGGATAATAAATATAAAGACTAGTGATTGGATGAAAACATTTGATCTCGCCAATGGATCTCGAGTCGGAATGTGTATCGAAGGTGGCTTCAGAAATCCATCCTTCGCTGCTTGCTGCACACTTTCCTAGGCATGCGTGCAAACACACGTGTACGCTGCGGATGCCTACGCAGTTCGGGTCCACCTTACTCCTGCGTGACATTCATAGGGCGAGGCGAACGGCAAGAGCAGTAGCGCCCGACCGTCGACTTCGGATGACCGAGCCGGGGCCACAGAAGCGTGTCGTTCCCGTCCGCTCCGTCCAACGGACGGGGGTACATTACGCAGCGAAGCGTGTAGGTACATCATTTGCAGCGATCGCGTGCGGCTCGTATCCAGCACAAAAATCCGAAAACGCTCCATGTGACCCGTGTGGTTCAAGTGAAGGGTACTTACTGTATGGAGCCTGCCATGCGATAGTGAAGGGATAATAGCGTGGGATATGTAGCACCAGTGGGGTGTCCTGCTAGAATAGGATGGTGGCCACCGGCGTCGGTGCTTACAAGTTGTAGGCTACAACTGTGCATCCGACATGTTTCACAGCCGCCTTGATTTGCTGGCGGGGATCGGAGGAATCGGACGGGAGGTGTGCCAACTTCAACTGATTCCACACCCTGAAAATACCATACCGTCGCAGAGACGCTGTGCGGTACGGCATGATTCGAATGCGATGCATCGTTCCCGAGTCCAGAACGGTGGCATTTCCTGACGATCGGTACGCCACACAACGGCGCCGTCTCTCTTCGTACAGTGTACAATACTAGAATTGATCATCGGACTGGGCTGTTGAGTGTGAGCACATCTTCCGGATAGATCTGGCCGACCATGATGAGCATGTTGTCGACCAGACCTGTCCAAGATGGGGGGAGTATCATTACTGTAGTGAGGAGTCACAACGGTTGCCGTGATGAGTGGGTGGATGGGAAGACTCATGGCGATGGCAGCGCCCGCGGGTCGACAGCAGACCCGTGGACACAGCTACGGTACCGCACGCAACACGGTGCCATGAACGGCGCCATGGTTCAATCACGGACGAGAAGTGAACGCACAGTGCTCAGCCGCCTCGGTGACTCATATTACTGTAGTTGGGAGCTATTCACTGCGAAACGCCAGCCAACGACCCACATTAACATCACGAGCCGACCAGCGGACAGCGAGTCGACACAGTCATACTCGAGTAGTATCGTACCATAGGGATGGCCAGATGCGTCCGCTGCGCGTTCGAGCACGAATCGCTTTTAGTCCGCAACGGTACGCGCTCCTCACACGATCTGGAGGCGCTCCTCGATGAAGACAGGCTCGGACGACCATGGTACAGTAACGCGCTGGGCATGAACCAGATCTTGATCTGGAAGTGGTCTCTGCCCTTCTGTACTGGCGAGCTAGATTTGCGGTCGGCGATCGGAGGAGTTGGAGGTGGAGGCGAGGCGCCAGCTTCAACTGATTCCACACCACATACAAACTGTCGCAACGGCGCCGTGCCACATTCTCCGTTCCTGACTGTCTTCACGGCACGGCAGACAACAGCACTGTCTCACGTCGCACGACAGGATAATACAGTACCGTCGAGGTCTATTGACTCTGTATGAAAGTGACAGAATAGATGCATGAGGTGGTCAAAATTTATTCATTGTCAGTGACCCGAAAAGATGGATTTTTGGACACAATATGCAATAGCACGACGCGTTTCTCTTGCTCGG